>UFQX01000075.1:354363-491122 GCA_900497675.1 Arapaima gigas
TTTTTTCCCCCCCCCCCCCCCCCCACATAATCCCATTTTTGTTCTACCCTTCAGAAAACCATACACAAAAAAATACTGTACAAAAGATGACAACACAATCTCTTCTTAACACCTGCGTTACAGAGCAAGCTGTTATCTGCTTCTCTTGCTTTGTCTGTCGGCCCTCATTGAATATCAGACTTATGAACTTGTGAAACTGGGAAGCCGGAGAATATAGACGGCTTAACGCGTTTTAAACAGCAAATCTCTGCTGTTGATCACGATGAAGGTTGCTGAAGTAAATGGCGAGTAGCTGCTTCCAGCTTGAGGTGGACGTCCACCTGGGAAGGCCACACTCTTGAGGTTCAGCCCTGCAAAACTGTGAATAGGCTGTTTGCTCCCTAATTAGTTCTTTGCACCTCCCTCAGATTTTAATTATGATTGGATACTTAAGTGTGGCAGAATCGGGTTCTGTCATCAACGCGGCAGCCTTAATCGGGAGGTGATCCGAGCGCCACCGCAGTCCAGCCTGCTGCCATTTTCTGCAGCATCCCAGCACACCGATTTCAGTGCAGAATGGGAGACCGCAATATGAGGTTATCTAATATTTCTTGTTAAAGGCTTCTTGTATAATAGATACTGAGACATCATGATGCATCAGGCTATTATGAATGTTTTCCTTGTTTTCATAGTTTGAGTCACATCAGTTAAACATTTTTTCTATTAAAACATTTTTTTTAAAGCATTCATTTTTAATTACTTCTTCATACATATATGGACCATTTTCCATAATGTTTAACCCCAGATGTGACAAATGACGTTACTCAGGGTAGACTTGGTTACCATGGATCCAGAGGTTAAACGATGTTCTGCTTTTGTGATGTCTTGGTCATTGAATTCACAGCTGAAAACATATTTTTGATCAAATATTTGAGTGTGTGTGTGTGTGAGACAGCATGTATGTGACTATATGACTGGCAAAACATATTGCACCAGATGGATTTGTTGATGGGGGGCACGCTTAACATATCTGTACAAAAACATTACAAAGTCGGAGAATGAATGCATAGAAAAGAAAGGTACTGGAATGGGCTGTCAAACTCTGAAGATTTAAGAATATTTGATCTCATAAGTAATTATGCTTTCTGAGTAACTCATCAAGTAATGAATTAATCAACATATTCATTCATCACTGCATGACATAATTATTTATCTCTTAGATGTGGCAGACCTAGTCGCGAAAGATCCAGTCGGTGCTTCTGCCTCTCAGATGAAATCAGTACCACAGACCTGCTGTCTTTCACTGACTGTAACGCAAAGTACTTCCACATTATTTAGATACCCTAATATCCCAGTATCCTTCTCCTTTTGTTTATCTTGCTGTATGTTTCCCAGCAAAACTACAGCAGCAGGTACAGGAGCAGTAAATAATATCGTCTTGAAATCCTCCTGTTCCGGGGCTTAGGAGAAGCCCTTCTGTAGTAGCCCGAAGCAAGGTATCCAACCTAAACTGCTTCAGCGAATGTAATAACTTCCTTTTCATAAAAGCATGAAAATAACATTTCCTCTTATTTCGAATGCACGGGGATGACTTTCAAAACCAGTCAGCTAACTCTATCTTTCCTTTTATATTCTGCTCGTGCTTTCTCCCGGACACGTTCTGTTTGTCCGAACCTCTTTCCAAAGCAGCAACAGCAGTTAATAACCAGCAGAATATCTCTAATGGAGGTCAGCAAATTCTCAGAGAGGAATACAAGATGCATTTTCACCGCTTCTGTATATGGGAGCTGCTCAGGTTTCCACTTACGGTTGTAGTGTGTTGATTTTATATTTGTCTGTTGTTTCTCCTAAAGGATAAATAGTGCAATAACAGTGCAAATACATCTAGTACCACCTTATTCTTTTATTACTTGTATAGTGCCAGGCAAGTAAAAATAAACCCTTGTACTTGTTTGTAATGGAAACAACTGTAGAAAATATTCATCAGTTGATGTAGTGCAGATTTATGTGCTACTATTATAGGACAGTATCGGTTGGAAGAAAATACACTGCACGTACAACCAACCTTTCCTTAATACTTAATTCTGTAGCAAATGCATTGAGTAGCAGGTGGTGTAACGGTTACAGCTGTTGCTTTGCACTTCAAGAACCAGGATTCAAATCCTTTCTCCTCCGCGGTTACCTGAGCAAAGCAGTAACACCGACCGCTCCGGTAAAAGTTACTCAGCTGAGTAAAAGAGGAAATAATTGTAAGCAGTTTGGTGTACAAACTTAACGCTGAGAGCTGTGCTCATGGAAACCATCACCTGCAGGAATAAGTGCTAATAAACACCATGTCTTGCATGAAGGCCCTCTGACTGAGCTGCACAAAAATATCAGTGACTGCTCTGTCCATTGTCATCCAGCTGTTAATGAAAGACCCCCTGAGGCTGGTTCTCCAGGAGCTGCAGAGATTGCAGGCCGTGTTCTCACTCTGCCCTCTTCCTGACCCCCGGCCCACTGCTGGCTCATACCGCGGTAAACTTGTGCAGAATGAGCCGCAGTGGAGGCTGAACGATGGAATAAGGGCTTGAGTGGGGTCTGGGATAAGGCTGCTGTTTCTACACACACTGTGGGGTTGCTGCTATCTCCTTACATTTATTTGTACTTATTTATTTAACCAAAGCTTTTCTCTAAACACCCTGTGATGGACTGGTGTTCCATCACTGCTCAGAATTCAGTGGTTAATGATAATGAATGGAAGGATGTCTTTCCTCCGAAGAGACTTATAGTGTTAAACTACTTATAGCTGATAACGTTTATACAGCTGAGCATGTTTTTTTTCCTTGTTCAATTCAGGGTAAGTATCTTTTTCAAGGGGCTACAGCAGAAGGTGGCTTTCAAACCTGGCTCCTTTCAATGTGAAAGTGGTGGCTCTATTGAAAGGGTGACCAATTTGATTTTTTTTTAAAATTAGCATGGTTTCTGTAAGTGGTGAAATGGGGTAATGTACACTAGTACTTGACCTATCTTGTACTGATTCTGTATCATGTCAGACAACTGTGTTGTACAATACAGTACGTACTGTTGCTCGGTTAGTGATCTGCTTGTGCTTGTTTAACAGTTACTTACTCGACTAGTTTTACACCCTTTGTGTACTTTCTTGGCAAATTCGCTGGATTCTGTCAAAACTACTTGTCAAGTGGGAGTGACTGCCAAATACACAAACAGTTCGGCTGGGTGTCAAGATGCATGATGCATTATGTGTTAAACTTGCAAAAAAGAATTGAAATCTGAGTTATTCATTTAACTTGACAGTGGGAGAAGTTTATTAAAACTCCGGTAATCTGCAGAGCACGTCCGTCCCATCATGGTAACACCAAGCCAGCCCTGGCACGACTGGAGAAAATGGAGTCGTGCTAGTGACGTTATCGAGCCAGCAGGGGGCGTCTTTGTCCAGGTGGGTGAGAGGGGACAACGATTCTGTTACAGGTGTTTTTCTTTACTGTTCTAGTATAGTCACATGCAGAGAGGGTAATTTTGTATGTAATAAAACTCCCTTTGTATGCTGAACTTGTCCAATAGTGGAAAAATTTGAATAATGTCTGCATTATAAAATATGATTAAGTTGTAAGGTGAATTTGTGAATATTTAACACAAAGTATCAATTCTGGCTGAATTTTTTTATAATAAATACTTTTTTACCTATTAGCTCATAACAGTGATTAATGAATTTAAAATCTGAATTGATGTGTGTTTGTTTGCAACTGGGAAGTGGAAATGTCATAAACAAGAGTGGACAGGAGGACGTGTGTTAACCAGAGGTGATGACAAGGTTCTACAGACGAGAAAAAAGGCGACTCAGGTGTGCAGAGCGGAGCTCAGGTTGAGCTCATGTCGCTGTGGCTAAGAAGGACCATCTCGGTGCCATTATCACGATACACCGAGGGATCTCTGTGGTTAAGGTTTGTCGGGGAGCCCCCCCCCCCCCCCCCCCCCCCCCCCCNCGGTGCCATTATCACGATACACCGAGGGATCTCTGTGGTTAAGGTTTGTCGGGGGGCCCCCCCCCCCCCCCCCCCCCCCCCCACACTGAGCCTCCAAGCGCCTGCATGCAGACAGCTGCTAATCTCCCTCCTGGCTTGCCTGAACTTCTTCCTGAGGCCTGAGGCCCAAGTGGATCCTCTGTGATTCAGCAGAAACCCACTTTGTTTAAATATTTACGCCGCCTGCCGTTGTTGTCCCTGCGCCACCGTCTGCATATGCAGCAGTGTGAGCACACATGGCCAGCCTCCCCGCATCGGAGCCCTCTCCCAAAGCCCTGTGTATCCACTGGAGAACAGTGCTCCACACCTACCACAGCACGTTCACTAAAGAAAGGCTCCCATCTGCGGATCAGACAGGTTCACTCTTGTAGGCGACATTTTTTAATCTTGTCTTCTTTGTCATAAGGTCTAACGCACCAGCAGAATCATGAATATGCATAACAGCAAATGTCTTCCTTATTATCCATTAGCGATTTCTCAGATTTGCTTATGCAGTGCGCGCGCACACACACACACACACACACACACACACACACACACACACACAAATTGGTTTTGGCCCCTCTGTCATGGCTATGTGTATGAGTGTGTTACAGGCCTGCAGCTGTGCTCCCAGCTCAGTCCTGGCTGTGCATGCTGGAATGTTCTGGGACCAGCATGGTCTTTCATCACTCTCCCCGAAGGCCTGGACACGCCATTGGGCACTTATTCAGCAAGGTGACCTCGCCAGTAAAAATAACACGGCCACTTCGAAAGGTTCTCCTTAATAAACAGAACATGGGGTTAGCTGAGATTTAAAAAGTTTACTTTCTTTACATTAGCGTGGGGCCATTATCTAGCCAGACCACTCCACTTTCACACCCCACTGCCATTTTTTCCCCAGTTCACTAGTCACAAATCAAAATTTCACCCGTTAATTCTGCTCTGTCTGCATGATCTTTACATACCATCCAATACATGTGCATTTGTGGTGAGTTCAGCTCATCTAAGACCCAGTGTTTACAACCATGATCTCAACAGCCATCTTAGCAAGACTTGAACTGAAACTGTACAGAAGAACTTTGAAGAACTTTTTCAAGTGATGAACAGTACAGTCTGAGGATGAGTTCTGGCTGTGCGTCGCTGCCACTGGTGCTCAGTCACCTTCTCCTCCATGTTCCCCACCTGCAGCCATTTTGCTGCAGCTTCCAAAACTTCTCCTGCTGCTGTGCTGCACAGACGCTCATGCAACAGGTATTTGAAGGACCTTCATAGTCTGAAAACCATTACTTTACTGTCCTTGTGTATTAATATGAAAATGAAACAGTATGAAGGAATGGAGTATTAAAATTGTCTTTAGGAGTAACAGTGGTTGTGATATGGCTCAGTATTAATAACCCACGTCTGAAACTGTTAGCAGAGCAACTTAGTGAGAAGGGTAATTTTCAGAAAATTAAGCTGAAATGTCTGGAGGAAAGACAGTAGAACTGCATGTTACACAGTCACCCATACAGGCTCTGCTCTAATACATATAGTCAGGACTGTTAAGAAAACACACGCAAGACACGCACGCGTGTCGGGCCAGACGGCGTTGCCCTTTTAAGAAAAAAGAACGTGTGCGCTGCGCTGACGGAGTTTCTGAGCGACGCCGCCTACCGACCGTGGGGGCGCACTGCAGCGGCGCTGCGCAGTCCCACGCCGCTCACAACGAGGCTCGCGCTCACACTCGCAGCCCGCCAGTCCTCCCCACTGCACTCCAGTCACGCAGGAGAGCGGAGGCGAGCGCCGCAGCCGCGCGCAAGGGTGCCCATGCCGGGCTGGGAATGTCCGTAAGTTTGGGAATTTAAACACAGCGAAGATGTCGGACATTCGGATCACTTGAATCTGTAAGTAGTGGCCCCGTTTCTGCGCTCTTTACATTCAGTTGTTTAGCGACTGCGAGGTGAGAAGAACGTCTCCAGTCAGGGTACCTCCGACCGGCGCGCGGCTTTCTGCGGTGCTCTCGCGCGCTTCACCGTCCGCGCCCTGTTGGGGACCCGTAGACACTTCTGGATTTTTTAGTCAAGCTCCCGGGAAAGTGCGCATTCCGGGCAGACTGCAGAACTACTGTAACAGTGGTACTTACACACACAAAGTGAGACACTGTCCTAATCGCGACGTGTGGAGACTGTGCCCGCGTGCCCCTGGTGTCCGAGAGACGCGGCAGTGGGTCGCAGTTTTGCGGGAATCGGAAACCCCAACACGGGATTTCGAAAACCCACGCAGGACCTGCCCATCCTCTCGCAGCTCTCTCACACACATACATCCACACACACTAATACGCACCCCGAGTGTCGCAGGCAAGTTTAGACCATGTTGTCGTGAGAAGATGCGGAGATGACTGCACGCGGACATGCAGCTGATTTTTTGTGTGTGTGTGTGTGTGTGTGTGTGTGTGTGTGGTGGAGGGGGGCTGTATCTGCCTAGCAGTAGCTTTACTGGCTTTGGTGATTTTAACATTTCAAAAAAATAAACACTGTAGGGGTGTTAAGGGACTTCCAGGAGGTGTGTGGAAAATACCACATGAGGCGGCTTTATATGAAACACTTGTGTGTGTGTCGGGGCGGGGGGTGCATGTAGGCGACCCCCTCGTGTTTAGACGAACCGAAGGACTCTGGGGGGTCTTGGGGCTCCTCTTGATTCCGCGTTGGGTGTTTTGGGGGGGATCGGTGTTGAAACAATGCTATGTGCCGCCGTTTCTTTCGCCCACCCCAGATCGGAGCGGATCACCCGTTAAAGTGAATCACTGTCGATCCGAATCGCCTCTGATCACATGGTTACAGCCGATCGGGACCCAAGAGCGTTTCTCCCGTCGCTGGGGTTTTTGGTGGCTGTTGACAGACTGACTGGTGGCACCAGTGGCTCCATCCACCCTTCGGCTCAGCCGGTCTGTAGCCTCTTGGTGTAATTTAATTTCCACTCCGTACCGTGGTACAGACATTTCACCATGGTACGTTTTCGGGTAATTACAGAACTTGGAAGTTTTTTTTCTCCCATTTCTCCGTCTTCCTTGTTTCGTGTGAAATGGTTTATAGACAGACGTGCAGAGCGGCTTCAGTCGGGGTTTATGTGTGTAGTATATAGCGCTTTACTATACGGTTGGTTCGCAGATTAGGTAGCCGGTGAGCCCGGTTCACCATGACACTGTTCACTGTTAGACATGTTAAATAACAGACTGATGAGGGAGGTGATGATGATTCAGTGATAATGATGATGCTTTTTCTGGGGAAACTGAAACGGACACAGATTGAGGTAAAAGTGATCTAACCCCGTGGGGCTCCAAACATTTACACAGGCAACCATGGGGATGCTTATTTATGCAGTTGATATATGATGCAGTCTGTGATTTTTGTATGTGATGATCATTCCTGCTCTCCTTGGCAGAGATTGAGGCCTTGTGGATCAGTACAGTTATCGAATCCTTTATTCATGCAGCTCCTTTTTTCCAAGGTGACTTATACTGTTAATCAGCCTTACAATGATTTACACATTTATAGCGTTAATCATTACTTCCATATCAGTTCAGGGAAAGTACTTTTTTTGGATCTACTACAGCAGGAGTGGGATTTGAACTGAGAACCTTCAGATTGCAAAGCAACAGGTCTGTGTACATCACTACTGGCTGGCCCAGTGACTGGGTACAGCTGGATAGTTGGATTGAGTTGTTAAAGCTTTGTTTTCAGAGTGTTGTAAGCATTTACCCTTGTTGACACAGTTCAAATATCTATATAAAAATCTACTTATTTAATCTACTTATTTAAACAGAAACATGAGTCCATTGTGTACACTAAAAAAAAAACCTTTAGTTTGTAAGCTGTTGTGTTACCCCAGGAGAACACTTGCAGTCATCATTTCAAAATTGTAAATGCAATATGTTTTACTGCGTAATAAGTTCCGTGTGTGTGGTATTCTTTCAGCCGCAGTGACAGCTGTGCGAGACGTGGAGGCTCAGCTGATATGGTGCTGGGTGTCTGCAGCTGCAGTGCTTCTCGCTGGCTCCTAGGGGAAGCCTCACCTCGGACTAAATAACAGCCAGGTCAAGTGATGGAACAAAACCAAGCTTGTCACCTGTTGTTACCCTAACAGAGATGCAGTGACCACCTTTCAGGTACGCCTGACCTAGAGAGAGAGATTCAGTCATGTACGGATAAAGTTAAGGAATGAAAGCTGATGTGTGCCTCCAAGGCTGCTGGATTTCCTGCCCTGTTCCTGCATTTGCTACCTTCCTGACTGCTGCTCTAGTGGCCGTGATGGAGAAACGCTTTGGATGGTGCCATTTAACATACCGAACCCAAGCTTTTTGGAATGATGCTCTAGGTATAGTATGTAATACTGAAAAATAGGCTTGTGCTGTGTTGGCTGAGTGGGACTAAGGGACTTTACGATGGTTCTGTCACTGTTCATAGCAAAAGGGTCACCCAGCTCTGAGAGCCCCTGGGATAGGGACAGAAAGCAGCTTTAAAACATATTTCTGTAACTTTTTGTGAACCCTCTGCAAGGCAACTGCCATTCCCTGCATTGTTTAATGAACCACTGTTTGGTTTCACAAATGTCTAAATGGCGTTTTCTACAAAATCAGCAGCAGCCATAATGGTACTCGACACGTGTTAGAGATTGTTTACCTTTTCTAAATAAAGGACTTGAACAGTGTTTCAGTGTGTTCAGGAGTACCTGGCCAGGCTGCTGTGGTACCACCCCTGAGTGGCAGACTGTGTAAAGCGCTCGGATGGCTCTGGCATTTCCTCCCTTTCTCGCTCTCTCGCTCTCTCTCCCCCCCCCCCCCCCCCCCCCCCCCCCCCCCCCCCCACACACACACACACACACACACTTATCCGTCGCAACATCAATATATGTTCACTTATCTTTTCCCGTGTTATTCGCACTTATATCNTTTTCAACACTCCCGTCACCCTGGCGCTCCTAATTGCCGTATTTGAGGATGTGTTTCTGGTGCTGTGGTCAGGCCCCTTTATAATTGTGGTTTTTGCCTTATTAGGGGGAGGTCTCTGGAATGTGGAGGCAGCTTCGCCTTTTATTACAGCCCTCAAGGAAAATGCAGCGGCAAGAGTGGACAGTAGCTGAAGTGTAGGCTGCTGGCTCTGCATGACCTGCCCCGCCCACTTCACATTTCCCCTTTCACACTTTTTCTGATCCACTTTCTGTGAGAAGGGTCTCCCTCACAGTTGGTATCTCAGGAGCTGCTGCATTGCTGTGCAGTCTACAGGGTTTGGTCCCTGTCAGGCACATTCTTCTGCAGTCTCTCTGTGTGCTCCCAGCTTACATTCTCACAAGGCTGCCATATTGTTCAATGACCCCACCCCCCCCCGCTCTGAGACGTCCAGGAGATCATCTGTGGGTTGCAGTCAATGTTTGTCTTGTTGTCTCTGCCTGGGGACATTTATGCAAGTTTGCACACATCTGCAGGCCCTGACCTCCGTACTGGCAGCCAGGCATGGTGTTTAAGGAAGAGAACACTGACTCTGAATGAGGTTTCAGGATGTATCCCAAATTTCTCAGCAATGATAGAAATATATTATGAAACCCCTGGCAATCAAAGAAAGATCTCACTGCAATAGATGCAGTAGCTGTTTTGAAAAAGGTGTTATTTCAGGATTTTAGGATAAGGACTCGGGAAGTTATGTTTTAAGAGAGCTCTCTGTAATGTGTAATTCATTTTTAATCCTCGTTTTTTCAGTAGTTATTTTTGTCGCTGTTCCTCAAGGTTTCCGCTGCTGTCTGCGGGAGTGACGGCTGCTTTCAAGCCCATGGTGTTTTGAAAGAGGCATCCAGACCAGTAAATTAGCTCCTGCCTTCAAAAACCATGCAAATCCAACTGAGCATTGAAGATCTAGACAATAACATTTTCCCAACTGGTTTTTTCTAGACATTCTTTGCAGCATATGTACATTATGGTTAAGTTGTTTATTTTATTTGTTTTTACTTACTTTTCAGCACAGTCTTTTATATATGAAAACCTTATTGTCTTTTTAGAGCCAGACAAATGTAATTTAATTTCATTCACAGGCTGTTTTAATAAATTGGATAAACACACCAACATAATTCTAGACCTTTTAGGGAGGAGTAAGTGTGACTGGTTACTTCTGTCTGATGTTGGTTTTCTTAACCATCATATGGCCGGCCACTACTGTGCTGTGTAAATCAGCCCCTACTGTTTGACCCCCTGGCACAATTTGCAGTATAGTTTATTCTTATATATCATTCTATCCTGAAGGCAGACTCTAAATACTTTTGCATATACAGATATAAATAAAACAAAGACTGACAAACAAATGTAGCCCAAATGTTTGTTTTAAATTATGAATACATCAATAAATGTGTGAAATACAATCAGCATCCATGTATTTCAAGGTGACAGTGATGATGTTTTGGTGAAGTAGCCAGCTGACAATGGTGGAAAAATGGAGAAAACATTCTCTGAGGCACCACTGTCATTTGGAGCATTGTGGCTCACACAGTTCAGTTGGCCTTCATTCTGCCTCGAGGGTGGTGCGGGACTGTGGCCTCCTCTGTAGAGCTGAGCCAAGCATGCATCCCACCGTGGTACCGTTTGTTCTTGTTCTACTCCACACCGGTTCTCTGGTACCTAAAGCTCCTTGTCGTTCCCTCCATTTCACACACACTTTACCACCCAGCCTGTATTTTTAGCTCTCTGTTTGGGCCGCTTCCAAACTCCTCTGCTTCCACTCTGTCCCACGTAGCGTTCAGAGACAAAACTGCCTCCCATTCGATTGTTTCTCTTGGCTGTGGAGCAGTAAGGAGTTTCCTGATGTGACGACCTTTTATTCACTGGAGTCAGGTCTCCGTAGCGGGTCTCAGTCAGGATCTCCATCATCAGAGTGATCCAGGTGTTTCCAATGATGCTGTGAGACACTTCTTTGTGTCTTTGTGACCTCCTGTGCAGTTGGCTTTGAGGAAATGTTATTACACGCCGAGGGCGAAGGCACCCTTGTAGTGCCACTTGTGTGTGACCTACTCTTTCAAGAAACATCTGGAGGTGAGCACAGGAGGATGGATCCTGCTCTGACCCTGAGCCCCCATCCTGTGACATATAGATGCGTGATATCACGCGTGAACATCTAGTGCCTCTTACCTGCAGATAGTAAAAGGAGGGGAAGTATTCATACCTCCCTACTGCGGCTCACCTGCTTCGACAAACTGAGGCTCAGAGGTTCGTCAGGTAGCTGGTCGATATTCATCTGCCCGTGACCTCTGTGTGCTCCTCCCTGAGCTTTGATCCCATCCCGTATCGAGCAGTGCCACACAACAGATTGTAGAGAAACGTTTTTTTACCGAGCTCATTTGTAAGATTTTTGTTTGTTTACGGCTCTCAGTGGAGGCTGGCTGGGGCTGAGCCTCAGGCAGGCCGTGCTTCGTAATGAGCGTGGCTGACTTGACGCTGCTGCACAGCGGTGCTTTGAGACGCGCTTTATGTACAGGGCGGGTATCTCGCACGTGTGCGCCGCTGTCCAGGGGTTTGTTTATTCCAGGCTGTAAATGGATGTGAGAGGTGGGTTGCTTGGCTGCCAGGGTGTGATGTGTCTTGGTATGTATCTGCACACGCTACCATCTCTCAAGTGTGCATTAGTGCAACTTTCTAATCATGTCCCTTAGTTTTTGTTTTTTTTTTTGTTAACTTTACTGAGGGCATTTTAAATAATGCAGGAGGCTGAGTCCTTGCTTGTAAATAAGAGTAATGGAGAGTGGGACACACTCATTTAACAGGGCTGCTTTCATGGGGAAAAGTGCACGTGGGGATCGGTAAACCTGGTGCCACTTGGAAGCTTCAGTGTCCTATTGCCCCGTGGGAACCAAGCATGTGCCTTGTTGCCCTGCTGGATCCTGCCTGTCTACTTGGATGGAAAAGTATGTGTATGATAGTTTAGCCCCATTTTGTCTTGTTGTTCCCTTAAGCAAGATACTTGTCCCAAATCGCTACAGTAAAAGTTATCCAGCTGTATAAATGAGTAAATAATTGCAATTAGCTTGACAGTGCAACTCACTTTTCATCCAGATGAATAAATGTAAATATTTTGTGTTTTCTTCTTTAAGTTCTTGCTTCCTTTTATTTAGTAAGGGGGTGATTTAACATAATGCGAGGCAATAGCTCTCAGTGCACACCAGACACACTCCTTGATGTCCATAGATTTCATGTGAGTGACTTGAGAAGAGGCTGGAAATTCCAGGGTTTGTTCCTATGGTTGACGTTTGTTCCCTGGAATGTGTCCGGTGCAACCTGTCATTTGCGATCGGCAAGAACAAAGTTCGTATTGTGTTAGAGGTGGTGGAGGGGGTGACATAAGCCCACGCTGAGCTGTCCTGTCTGGATGTGGATTACACTTTGACATTCACAGGGCCTCGTGAAGGCCCCCGCCGTGCAACTGAAAGGGTTAAATCTCTACGACTGATGAGCCCACAACCGTGCTTTTCACTATTGTGTGTGCTGATATGTGGTATGACATGCCATGTCATCCATTCTTATGCATAATGGATTCTTTTTGTTTTTCACACGTCGGCTGTATGAAAGTCAGTGACTTGTACTGTGATGAAGTAGGTGATGCTTTGTTTACTGTAATCGATCAGATAAACAAGCAGGGGACTAAGGGAGTGCCTTCTTATGTACCCACATTCCCCGTAAGCCACAGAGAAGCCGCAGAAAGTCTCTGTTGCTGTGAATCTTCAGCAGACCTACATGCAAACACTGACCAGCAGGGACTCTCAGGTCAGGCTTTAAAGTGCCTTCTCCTGACTCGCACTCCTCTGGGGAGGCAGTGGGGCAGCTCTGGGAATAATTCCTCTGCCAGACAATGCAAGGCACTGGGGGGGATGGTGAGAGGTGGTAAGGGTCCCAGAGGTCACATGGCACTCTCTTCAAACTCTGCCCTCACGGATTGTGTTGGGTGGGGGCTTCTGAGCCTGGCTTTAGTTGCTGCTCGCTTCAGTTTGCTGCCATTGCAGCCTCTTTGCCCCTCTGTGACCCCTGACCCCATTTCTGCATGCCCAATTCTGCCCCAATCTGAGAAGGCAGACACGGCTGACGTGCAGTAAGTTATTTAATTGTGCTGGGAAAGAGGGGGAGGGTCTTTGCTAGTGCCATATGCCACCGAGATACAAGCGCATTAGGAAGCTAAGGCTAAACTCCACTGGAAACTTGGCATTTCCTTATTAATATCTGGGTGTGGTCAAAACAAATGGTTCTTTTGTGTTGTGGTTGTGTTAGCTTGTTCATCTGGTATGTTGCTCAGCTTGGTTGTTATTAACAATGCGCTTAGGGTTGAGTGGGGTGTGAAATGAGGGTTGCTTGTTCTGTCATAGTTTCACTGGTGCCTGAACTGTTTCTTCCTTTATACCAGACTGATGACTCCTGGTGTTTTCAGCCTTGGTATGGAATGCTGTCAAGCCGGTCTGTAGCTGGGAGCTCTCAACTTTTTGTGTGTGGGTCTGTGTGTATCAGTCTGTGTCTGCTAGCTGCAAAACATGACCAAGTGTAGCTGATGCAGGAGAGAACTGACTGACCACCCCTTAAACCCTGTGCAGAGTACTCTCACTACACTGGGGACTTTGGCTTCCTAGCTGAAACACAACTGTTTGGACAGTACAAGACACCTTACCCCAACACACCACAGTCTGTTTCTGAAGAAGGATTGGGACCTGTCACACAACCCAGAAAGCTCCCCTTCCATCTACTTGTATGCCTGCTTTTCCCCATCCTCAGTGAATGCAAAAAAATTTTTTTCTTTCTCTGAGTTTTGCAGCACTTTTTAGAGAAGCATCTCCTTAAATTTATAAATGTAAAAAGCGGTCTATATTCAACTTTCTCACAGTGAAGGTTAAATTCTCCGTGAGTGGAGCACAACACAGCATGGCTGCCAACCACCCCCCAACTTCCTACCAACTGGTACATTTTGGGCAGTCAGTGAAGGTCGCACTCCAGGACAAAGCTGAGCTCCTGCTGGTTTGAAAGGAGCGTCAGGTGTTCATACACATTCAAATAAATGGAACTAGTGACAAATTGGCCTGATGTATGGGTTTAAACTGCATAAAATTTGAGAAGACAAAGTGAAGAATGAAATGATATCAATATTCTTTGCAGCTAATATGGGGGTTTGAGCCATCACCTTGCAATCAAGGAGCCCGAGTTTGAATCCGACACATACTGTAGTACACTTGAGCAAGGTACTTTTCCTGAATTGATACAGAAAAAATTACCCAGCTGTATAAATGGATAAAGTATTGTAAGCAGCTCAGTATACAACTTTAACACTGTATGCGACTTTGAATAAAGACATCAGATGATGATGATGATAATAATAATAATGGTTTTTTTATTTTGCAACCTCACATTCTTTTTGTGTAATTTTAGACAAGTTAACTGCAATAAAAAATTGGTGATTCAAATGTTGTTTAGAAAATCAAAATTCAAATACAGGGGCTTTACAGCACCCATATATAATGTCCACTTCATTGTATCCACAGTACAATCTTTCACACTCAAGCAAAGCTCTTTTTTATGGATGCTGCTGTAGTCCAACAGTGTTACCTCTGTAGACACAAGCTGCATATTGTTTTAACATTTACAGGAATAGAATGGGTGGGGTAATACACACAATATGCCATGTACTTTGTATCTGGGACATTGAGACATGTCTGCTTTCCCTGCCAGATACAGCAGGTTTTCCCCATCTACAATATCCACAGCAGTGTGCAGTGTTTTTGGGAAGCCCATTATGTGTTGTGTTTTTTTGCAACATTTTCCATGTCTCTGAGCCAGGGAATGGGGGGAATATGCTTGGCAGTGTTATCCCTGAGTTGTCCTCCTTGCTGAGAAACCGCGGTGGTTGTCCAGTACATGACTGGAGCAGCCGATGGTGGCCAAAACAAAGCTGACTCAGAGTTTGACTAAACCCCTGTTGCTCGCGACAGCTGTTTGCCTCGGGACGCCCTCGTCGCTTTGTCGCATTTTAGCAGTCAGACAGATGTTTTTCCTTGGTTTCGTTTTGCGGCAGTGTAAGTGAAATGCAACAGATGATCCAGAGGAATTAGGGGTGTTTCGATGGTGGTTGCTTCTTCTGGAATGCTGGGAGGTTTATGGGATACTCCCAGCTTGTCATAAAACAAATGTGTCACTCGGGATTCTGAAAGCGCTTGAAGCCCTTTCAGAGGTCTTTTCGAGCATTTGCCCTGCACGGCTTCCCCCTTGCAGTGGTCGGTTTCAACAGTTTGAAACCCAGACATGGGTCTGCTACTGGCTTAGCCGAATCAGAACAACTCGATGCATTGACATCACTCTGGGTGTTTCTTGTAGACAGCAGAAGAGATGAGTGTGGTACAGTGGTGCAGCAGGTAATGTTGTTGCCTCATAGCTTTAGGTTGTGCTTTCAAATCTGGATTTCACTCCTGCTCAGTCTGTGTGGAGTTTACATGACCTCCCTGTGTTTATGTAGGTTCCCCTGACACAGTCCCTAGATGTTCAAAGGAGAAGGCACTGGTGAACTGCTTCTTTTCTATGTCCTACTTCACAAAACAAGAGTTGACTCTTGCACTCATACTGTACCCTAAGAAGAGACCGCCCTGCTAGTGTTTCTGCCATTGTCACCTAGTGGTCAGGTAAAGGGCAGTGGCTCTGGAGACTTGGGTGTGTGTGGGAATCTCCATTAGACTGACTTAAGGTCCAGAGTGATTTTCTCACTCTATGATCTTAGTTTATAAAGTATAAATAGAAACACGGATGATGAATGTACAGATGTTAGTTGTCAAGGAGCATCATTGTTCTGAGGGCGTGTGTATTTAATTTGTGGTGCTTGCAGTTGTTGTTGACCACTCCTTTGAGCCCATCTGTTTCCAGTTCGCTTGTACCTATACTGTCTGATCCTCAGTGAATGGCTCCATAGGACTTTGGGACACTTGTTGACTTGAGGACTGTTTTCAGGGACTGGGAAGTTTTAGACTGGAGCATTGATTTGTTGGGAAAAAGGCCAAAAATGGTAAGTTTAATTGACTGTAGAGTTGCCTATCATATCTCCAGAAACAGGACTCTTCCCTTGTGTCCCTCCCACACTACCCTAGTTCAGGGAGGGGGCTAAAGTGTGCTCAGGGGGATGCTTAGTGTTCTGCCCAGGGGCGCCATTGTCCGGGACTTGAGCTTCCCTCCAGCAACAGAATCCTGCCAAACCTGGGAGAGGGATGGGAACCTATAGCTTTGCAGTTCAGGCTACTAGTCAGTAATGTGCTCTTGCTTGCAGCATTGGGGAGTCAACAGCTCTGTAGTGACTGTCTGATCCTCACTGTACCATGAACAGAGACTATTCTGTGCCCTCCTGGGGCTCTGCTGGGCTCTGAGCTCAAGCCCTCCCTCCGCCACTTCCCTTACAGACACCTTGTGACCCTCACGCTGCCCAGCACCCTGGCCTCTGTCCCAGGGAAATGGCGCTCCCCGTGGCTCCGACGGGGTGCTCCCACGCTCTCCTGACCCTTTTATCCCTGTATGTGGTGGCTGCAGCTTGCAGAACTGAAATAGGAACACATCGAGTCAATGGCTAAGGCTGCCCCAGAAAGGGGAAGGAAGACAGACAGCCTCAGTGGACAGTGAGATGTATTTCCAGCAGAGTGCAGAATCATAGCTACATGATGGGGCTCGGTTTGGTAGTCTGGACCTTTTGCTCAGTGTATGTACATGATGGTGACCCGCTCTCTTTTTTTAAAAAATTTATTTGTTTAGCAAACACTTTTCTGCATTCAATAATTATAATGAAGTATTTAGCAGACACCTTAATCCAACATGATTCACAATATTAAATACACTGCAGTAAACTCACTGCTTGTTCACTCATCTATACAGTAGAGCCATGTTGCAAGTTCATTTACACACACATACAAAGGACAAATCGGTCACCAATCCAACTGAAGTGCATGTCTTTAGATTATGTGACGACAACCATGCAATTATGGGGAGAATATGCAAATTTCACACAGACTGAACAGGGATCAAACCCATGTCCAGTCAGGCCGTCCAGGAGCTCTGAGACATTATTGCTCTCTGCTGCACTCTTTGGGTTCTCTAAGAACTTCTTAGCTGCTTTGGCCAAAAGTGTCTGCCCAGTAATTAAGTGGGAAATGTAGATGTAAATGTCTCTCAGGAAGAGGTGTGGTGTTTCTGAGCACAGTGGGGGCAACTCAGGAGCAGGAATCAGCTCCAGCTGGGATAACGATGGTTGTTGCGATGCTCTGATTTGGCAGTGGCGTGGAGTCAAACGGACTTGCTCCCACTGGTAGCCCATTGTAACTGGCAGTTATTGCTCCACTTGCCCACCAGCAGCACACCCATATGAAATGCGGGGTGGCTGTTGGAAAGCGGACAAGCTGGTGGAACAGGAAAGGCGGGTCCCGGCAAACAGGCTCGGTGACGGCCGCCTCCCACTTAGAGACAATAGAGTGTGGCTTGTGCCCCAAGGGCACCAAGCGCAGTGTGGGCAGCAGTGTACCGCCACGTCTCGCTCTCCTACTTTTTGCCTTTCCCACGGACACCACTCCTTTTCACTGACTCCTCTCGCTGTGCTGAAGTCATATGACGACAACCATTCTCAGGGTGACTTAAGAAAATAGGAAAATAATTTCAAAAGTTTATACAAGTTCAATAAAGTGTAGTGCTGTTTTAAAAGGTTCTTTGCTTAATGTTTTAAAAAAGTATGTATAGTCCTACGTTCTACAGGTATCCCTTCATCACCTTATACCCAGTGAGGAGGCAGCAACCCCAGAATTTTCTGAAAACTGTATCTCTGTCACCACGGGAACTGGATGAAAGGAGGGGGTGCCTAAAAGTGCTCTCACGTCCTTAAACAAGGAGGTTCAGTGGCCCTGCAAACCTCTTTCAAGTGGAGAGGAAAGTCTCCGCACCGTCAGCGGGTTCAGCTTTTATTTGATTTCAGTGCACTGGGAAGCCATGCTGACATAATTCCCCCGTGGCTCCGAAAAAACATAGCTGGAATAGCTGGCCTCTGCCCGGCTAATCAGGACCACATCGACAGCTGGCTCCGGTTTCGGTGCGTTGCCTGCCGCCAGCGCACACGCCCACACGGCCCACGCCGCACTGCGCTGCCCCGGCTTCTCCTGCTGCCGGGTGCAGGAGTCACAAAACAGCCAGGCATCTAAAGAGATGCCGCACGGCACTACTCTCCAAACGTATGTTGCTCTTGGTTGCTTGTGATGTCTTGAGGCCAATCAGTGCAGTGCTGTTTAATGTATGCCATACTTTTTTAACCACAGTAAGTTGCCGCGCATTGCAGAGCCAGTGAACCGTCTTCTTCATGGCTATCGTCTTATTTCACCTTTCAAAACTGGTGGTCTGTTCTGTAGGTCAAAGGTGAATTGCGCCCATTTGTTTCATATGCAAATGTGCATATATGTCTGCATTTTAATGAAGAATTTAATTTATATCAGAGATGCAAATGTACCCTTTAAGGAATGTAAATGCTAAACACAAGTGGTTTTTCGTTGGTCTGCTGTAATTGTTTGCATTGTTGAAAACAGACAGACCAAAATCTCAAACTGTAAAGGTCACTGGCGATGCAGGGGACTCATACGCCCCCGTGAGAAAAAAAGTGTGCTCCTAGTGAGTTTATTGAAACACACTGTATTTTTTTAGAAATAAGATGTGATTTGATGAGCTTGGCTTGACAGCGGTCTGTTCTTCAACCTCCTTAGGGGTGCCACGCTGAAGGAAAGCCAGGGCACACTTACGTGTCGGACCAGCATGAAGCTGAGCCTCGGTTTGCCAGCCTGGTTTAAGAGACTTTACAGCCACGACCAGGTCAGACCAGCACTGCCAACACACCACATGGCAGCCAGTAGGATGTGCATCCGTGATGGCTTCCTCTGTGGTTGCTCTGGCTTTGTCTCACCCGGACAAAGTCTGGAGTGAGGGAACGGGGCTGTGAGGTGGGGGTCCCGGCGCATGGTGGCCACACACCTCCAGCGTTGTCCCACCCATCATCCAGATGCTGTAATTACAGCCCACTTCAGGATCAAGTGCAGAAGGGATTTGTGATGGGAGCCGGCATCTGGTAACGGGATTAAAGCACAGACATAAAGGGGTCTGCTGCTTCCTCTTGCAGCTGTAAACCAGCTGCTGTTTTCCAGCCATAGGTGTTTTGGCGTGGGCTGCCTGTGACTGATGGCTTTTTTTCCGGGGCAGTTAATTTCCCGGCCCAATATTTTTGATGAAACTGCCAGCATTTACTCTGCATGGGCAGAAGCTGTGTAAAATAAGCCCTGGAGCTGGTTTTCCTCATCAGGTACTTCTTCCCCACCCTGTGGGCCCCTGGGGGTCTTTCCCACCTCTTACTGCCAGCCCTCTTTAGTCCTTTCTGCCTCTTGTCTTTCACTTTTTAACTGGCTTGTTTTCCCTCAGTTTTGCCTTTTTATGAGCATCTGTTTATTATTATCATCATTTTATATAATTCCAGCGTCGTCGTAATGGTTTTAAGCTGGGCACAGCAACTGATGTCTTGTAGTTGTTCCCTTTGGTGCAAAAAGCACATTCCTATCAAAAACACGTGTTCCGTGAGTGAGGTCTTTGTCTTTCTCCTGTGCTCTGCTGTGTACGTGGTGTTTGCTTTGTTATTAATGTACAAATGAGTAATGTAGTATGTGCATAGTATCAGGCTCTCTGACACTTGGATCTAAAATAACATTGAAGGCCAAATTATGTTAGGTTAATGACTATGTGTACTTAAGATGCTTGAGCTTGCTGCCTAAAATGACTAAATGTTTCATCCATTCATCCATAGTAATCACTTAAGTGTGAGTTGGTAGCAGTGAACTGATGGTTTTCATGTTGTTGGCTTATTGTCTTGTCTGTTGTGGACTTCATGGAGGGAGTGGGCCAACATGACACCCCCTGTGCACTGTAGCTATGGAGACTGTTTTGGGCTGCATACTTTCTGAATGATTATGGACTCTCATGGAAAGAACATTGTTCCTGGAGGACAATTCAAAGAATACTAAGTGAGAAAGAACATTTTATCAGAAAAGGGAGAGAACTGGTGCTTGTTGACCAGAGGGCATTTCATGAAACATGATGTCAAAGTTAGCTAGATAACTTAATTAGTCAGTTCAATAGAAACGTTCTTAACTGTTCTCTGATTGCACAGTCAAGGGTTTTGACTTATCTCCCAAACCATTATCAGTTTAGTGGCTAAAGAAAACATTGGTTCATGAAATACCCCCCCAGGTTGTTTATTATTTTGTTATGGCCTGCTCTTCCATAGCTCATTGGGTTATAAATAAACCAGAAGTTTTACATTATCCTAGCTTAATTTTCACCACAAGGAAACATTTAACGGTTTGAGAGTGGGGAAAAAACGTTGAGCTATAGGACACTGTATACAGTTGATCTGAGATGGTTTTGTGAGTGTTTTTTGGTATAAGCCCTCCACTGTGGTCTCTTCCACTGGAAGATCATACTGTGGGAGGAGAAACTCAGACCTCACAGACTTTAGCTGAGCTGAGTTCAGCCTTAAAGGCGTGACAGCACAGAGTGGTGGTCTGGGATCTGGTGTTTAACTGCAGGGCTGTGGGTTCGTATCCTGGGTGGGATACCGCTAGGCAAGCAGGAAGATGTTATTTGGGCATGTAAATCAGTTTTAAGCGTTGAGTTGCATTAATGTGTAATACGCAGAAATGTAATTTATGTACAAGGACATGAATGTGGTTAATGGAGCCTTTATTTCTGTATATTCTTGGAAATGCATACATACTGTAACGGGTTGGAGTTTTACTCTATATGCATTAGCATTTCATTAGAGAGTGGAACTGATTATATCTTGTAAAGGATAAGGTAATGAGAGGTATGTTGGGGAAAATTGCATTTGCGCATTTGCTTCTTATGGTTTGTATTGGAGTTACTCATTGACACTCTGCCTTTGGGTGAGTTTTGGTGTGCCGTGTAGGTCATTTGACTTTTTGTGCATTTTTAGTGGTTAAAGGACAGAGGGTTTATGCAGTTGTTGCCCCTGGCATGTTTTTTGGTGGAAGCAACCGCTACGTCTCCAGCTCATCCCAGTGCATAGCGGCCGCTGTCAGAGCACTGCTGGAGGTTGATTGTGTTGGAAATGGCTTCAGCTGTGGTGATGCTTGGTGAAAAGGAGCCTTGGTCAGGACAACTCTGAATGGAGCTCAATTTTCCCCACAATGCACCTTTGCCTACTGAATGGAATAATCATGCAGGCTTGACAGAACACACAGCGTTTCCCTGTGATGAGTAGTTAGAAATTTATTTTGTGTGTGTGTGTGTGTGTGTGTGTGTGTGTGTGTGTGTCTGTCTGCCTGCCTGTATGTATGTATGTATGTATGTATGTATGTATGTCTGTATGACCCCCCCCCCCACTCAATAGTTCAGTGCTACTCAGCTTTGGCAAACAGTATCACATGTCTGTTTGAGATTTATATGGAGATGAATCTGCATTCTTTAAGAGATATAAGAGGCTCTCTCAATGCAGGGCTGCAGCTGTGTAATTTCCATGCATATTAGCCAGTTCTTTTTTTTAAGCACTTGTCCTTGAATCTATATCTCTATAAACTTATGTGCCACGATGCAACAGAGTTGTATCCAGCCTGTGTGTTACATAGGGTGACAAACTGCGATCTCCTCCAAACTCACATGTTAATTACTTGAAGCTGCAGTGTGTTTTATAAATGCTGCTGGCACATCAAGTTGTGTGGAGTTGGGACCACCCAAGTGTTCAGTCAAACCTAATATATCCCTCTCTACTTTTGTGTACCTTCACTGAGTACTGTTGATAATATTTTTAATATTCATGGTACCGAACAAGGTTTTATGCACTTATATTTACACTTATTTACAATTACATTTACAATGCCGGTAAGGTATGATGCCAGGTGAACTTCATTAAAACGTGACATGTTATTTCCCATCTTATTAACCCTGGGAGTTATTTAGGAACTAGGCAGTATGATCACATGGTTATTGATCGATTTGACCCTCCATCTCTACAACCTTTACATAATTGATGGGTATGACAGTAGACAGCATGTTACTGTATTTTGTTCCTGAGAAGAAGGACCTTGAGGAAAAAAGTAAATGATTATGTAAACAAACCAACTGTTTAATCCCTAGGTTTTTCTGTTGTTTTTTGTTTAAAAAGCAGATGTTTATATCTAAAATAAGCAGTAGCATTTATGGCTGAAAAAAATGTGGTAGTGAGTCTTTTTAACAGTTTTCCCCTTGAAGTGTCTATTCTTATATGAGGATTTATTAGCCATTTATTTATAGTGGCACTGTCTGTGGCACTGCCTACAAAAGCATTTTAGAACCTCACACAGTCCTTTGGTTGCCTGTGATGGTGTGTGGTGGATGTGATCTCTCTTGGTTTAATTGAATTCTAATACTTATAGACTTACTCCAGAGAATAAAAGGCCTAATCGTATTAAGCATATTAATAATGGATAGGTTAAATCAGTGGTCATATTTACAGATATTTAATACATTGTTATGTATATGGGGGGGGGGGGGAATCGCTGAAACAATGATAAGTAAATCCCTCTCATTGACTCCGAATTGCTGCCTTTTTAGCTTTTAATTCTTCTGCTGGGTGTAAATGGTTGTGCTTCTCCACGTTGTACCCGTTGGTGGGCCTCTCTGTCAGGAAGTAACCTAACCTGACAGTCACCTTGACATGTCCTGTAAGTGAAGACACCCTGTCAGACAAATGCAAGGATATTTTTGTCAAGTTTTTTTGTTGGACTAGAAGCTTGAGAGTGGGGGGGTTTGATAGCAGTTGTTTTCTTCTGCTAGGCACAGATGTTTCATGAATGACAGAGTTTTTGTGCCAGTCACATTTTTTAAAATATACAGGGAACATCAACTTGTAAGTAACAGTGAAGGTGAAGGGAAAGAATTGGAAAAAGATTTATTGTGGGGTGCTTTCTAGAGCTTTACACGTGTTGGTGTGTCTGTGTATTTCTGCATCAACCTTACATTTACCGGTAAATTTATGCTCCAAAGCCATATGCAACTCAGAATGTGTGCTGAACAATAGACAAACAGCTTTAGATGCAAACACACCACTATTAAGTACAGCTTTACACATTACTGGTGCACATTTCTCAAGTAACTGCCTTTAGAATCAATACATAAATAGCAGATATGCAGAAAAAGATAATACTAATTCACAAAGCCTGTATGAAGACTAGTAGTATTTTTTTGTGAAAACTAAATTAAGGAGCCATCTTCTTACTTGCTTTAGAGCTGCAGATTCTCAGAAGCACTATGTTTAGAAGTATTATTGTAAGGGTAATGTACAGATATATATGTATCACATGTGTAGCAATTGAAGCCATTTAAAATAGGCTGTTGATAGTGGAAAAAGTACAAACATTACCCTTAGCAGTCCTGTTTTATATTCCCCATTTAATATCAGGCACTTAATGTCAAGAAATACAGACTGCAAACAGAATTTTTTTTAATGCTATGTTTTACTTTTTGACTGTGATGGATCTTACTGCTTGGTGCTGTACTCCTGCAATAGGTTCTTGACTGCCTTGACCCTGTAATGGACAAGCAGTCATTGTGGTTGGCTGCATGGATCTTTTTTATTATGGATGCACTGGAATATCAGAATCATATTGGTATCGACTGACAGTTGTTTAATTTTACTTTATTTAGATTTTACCAACAATTCAAACTGATACTATGCAGTCATTGTGTACATACAGGGTGAAAAGTGTGAACATATCTGTGGTGTTGTAAGTTTTTCAAAGTAAGTGAGAGTGAAATAAAATATGCCATATGTAACAATTATGAACTTTATTAGTGTTGACAGCAAGAAATTGTTCAGTGCAGCTTCGAATGTCATCAATGAAAAGAGAAAGTGAATTTTCCTGAGATGCGCTTGTTATGAAAAACGTGCCCCGAGTACTAAAAAATACCATGAGGCAGTTCCAGAAAAAGGTAGTGCTATTATTTAGTTATTTCTTATTTTATTTTTTATATTGTACCATTTTGACCTTTTTTAAATTTTCATAATTCCAACTGTTAAATAAAAAGGCAAAAGTGTTATGTAGCATTTAAGGCAGCTGGCAAAACTATTTCCTATTTAAGGATCAGGTAGCCAGGTGAATGTGGTTCAGCAGATGCTGTTTATTTTAAGGATTGCACATGGTCTGAAAAACCGAAATCTCATCCAAATAAATATTAAAATTTTCTCTAATTCTCATCATGGCAGATCTAGTCCCATTTTTCTGCATTTTATAAATCCTCGTGTCAGCATTAGCATTGGTTAATAGATACAGAAAAATGACTGGATATTGGCATCTCTACTTTTATCTTTCCTCTGTAACGTGCCGCTCCCTTTCACAGTACATTAGCATATAAAGGTTAACTATACAAAAAAGAAAAACAGAAAGCAAAGGGTCAGGGGAGTGTCTTCATTCACTTTATGCAAATCCATGCATATCTTTCCTTCCTGGATCACACTGGTTCAGCTTGGTGGGTGAGAAGGTACTATGAACCTCTGTGCAGAAGTTTTCCTACCGGAATGTGACAGGTATGGTTGGCCGTGGTGGTTTGGCCTGGTCACATGATCATGTTACTGGGACCCCAGTCTGCTCTGCATTGATTTATATTGTTCATTAAAGAGCTTCTTCCTTTTTGGTATTTCATATTACACAGTTGTTTGGCTTCCAGAGTCACCTCTATTACCTTCCATAGTTTTAGTAGGAAGTGCTTGATTTAATATCACTCAGAGCCTCTCCAGAATTTAGAGTTTGTATTTGATTGTAATGTTATAATACAGGGCTGTAACTTTGTATATTAAACTGGCAGAAATTCAGTCATCTTTATTATTATTGAAGAAAGCGAATTTATTGGTGCTGGTGCTGTTGCATTTGAACCCTCCCAGCTGTTACGCAGTTTTGGTGTTACAACTGGACAGGATACATTTATGAGAGTGACTGTGAAGGACGGTTAAAGGAGAATTCTGCTGATCACACTGACAAATATCCCTTCTGAACCCTGAATGCCTCAGACAACTAGATGTCACTCCCAGCTGCCTAGCTTTTAGCCCCCAGTGCACATTGTTTTTTTTGTGTGTGTGTGTGTGTGTGTGTGTGTGTGTGTGTGTGTGTGGATGCATGTGTTCAGTGCCTTTTCCTCAGAGCCATGCCAGGAGAGTGTGGCGCAGCCCATATGTGACCTACATGCTAAAAATGCAGAGTGTAGAAATCTGTGTGAGTGCCAGTGGCCTTTTTGTGGGGAGCGCCGTAATTGATATGCCACAAGCAATAAATCACGGCGGCACTATGGTACTCTGGCTATTATCTGGGAAGACAGGTTTAGCGGCACTGTCGAGAATCTGTGACTTTGCACTTCGTGTGCATTTAGATTTATTTATTTCCCCTTCTGGCTGCAGTGGACGGGCCTGGATAGAGCAGCACTGTGAGCCCAGCAGCATTCCAGAACAATCCTGCAGGTCTGTCCCGACCATCCCCCCCTTTCCGTCTTTTCCTCTTTGGTTTGTTGGTTTTGTTAACTTTATTGATTAAAAGACAGTTTGTGCCAATAATATCTCCCCCAAGGTCTTTGTATTTACATGCAGACACTTCAGTGGTTGAGGAACCGAACCTGTGCTTGGAAGTCTTCCTGTCAGTATAACAGGAGGCCACTGTTGCTCACTGGGCTTCACTATACTCCACTAAAGGAGGAAGCTAAATGTTCAGAGATGCTGCTGATCAAAGCACCTGTTCAAAAATTATTATTGATTCATTTAA
The DNA here is from genome assembly GCA_900497675.1 of Arapaima gigas. Lineage (NCBI taxonomy): Eukaryota > Metazoa > Chordata > Actinopteri > Osteoglossiformes > Osteoglossidae > Arapaima > Arapaima gigas. Next base: position 380,187 of record UFQX01000075.1, read on the forward strand.
TCTTTCTCCATCTTACACCTCTTGTTTGTATGCTGCGTAACTTTCAATGATTACAGCTGGGTAAGTTTCAGTGGAGCAATTGACTGTGAGGCATCAAAGCACCTCCTCCTAGAAACTGCTGAACTGTTTAACAGTGATGCGGATTTTGACGGTTTCAGCGATGCTGCTGAAGACTTGGACCAGTGTGCTCGTAGTTTGTGACTACATGTTCAACAGTGTACACTGTAATACTGATATTTAAATGTGTACGTTCGGGCTTCTCCATGTTTACGGTTATTTGCTAGTAATGTCAAGGCATGTGCGCTACTGTTCTTTCGACCACCGATATACCAATAGTTTATAAAAAAAAACCCCCAATAAACATACTGAAAGAAGTTATGCATCCAAATGAGTGTCGTGAGAAAATCTGTTTTAATTTGGCCTACAGGATGTGGTTATGAATACGAATGTAGGTATGACCTGGTGTTACCCATTCAGTGCATTGTGGTCCTGCTGCTGCTATGTGTGATGCACACTCTGGTGTAAGACATATGCTGATTTTTTTTTTTTTTGTTAAGTATGTGTAGTTTTACGGTATGTGAGGCTAGTATGGGGAATTTTTATCTACCAAGCCATTTTTCTTAGGTGACAATTTTAGATAGCACAAACACATATAGCACATATAGAATTTCTAAAATTGCATATCATCGCTCGATATACTGTTCTTAGCACTATAACGTTTGAACTAATCTGCATGGTAACATGTTGTGACCGTTTCTTTCCCCCATGTGCCTTTTTTTCCCCCTTATCACTGCCTCTTTGTGTTGAAGACAGATGTTAATAGCAGTTCTTCAGCCCTCAGCAGGTGCAGGTCACAAACCGTCTTGTCACCGACTCCCAAATTCCGGCTATTTTGCAAGAAGCAACTTCTGTATGAGATGTTGCAGGAATAGTGAGCTGCTGTTTTTCTTGTGCCTCTGCTTTGGGAAGGGGTTAGAAGGAATGGGTGATCTTTACTTAAGATAGATTTACCATTTCTGTTAAGAAACACCTAGAAGTTGCCCAAACTGAAGCAAATCTATATCACATCCTGTTAGGCCTGTGAGACGGGTGGTGTTAAAAATGCAGTTGTTCTTCTTAGCTGTTACTGGTCAAATGACGCTCTGGATCCTTCAGCAAAATGAGCTCATTTTAACAAATTGCCCTTCAATATGTCAACTGACAGTTTGGCAATTCTAAAAAGAGAACAGCATTCCTCTCGTTATTTTTTCAGTGTTACTTTCTCTCCATATAAATATTTTCTTTCTTCCATTTTGTTTTCACTTTAATTTCCCCCAAAGACTCTATTTTCATTCAAGGTGAAATTGAACTGGGCTTATGAGAACTGCTGTAAAGTCTTGCTAAATCAGCATTTACCCTGACATGCATTTGGCATGTAGTCAAGCAGCCGAGGGAGCTGTGAAGCTTGACCCAAATGATGTAATATTTCTTTGGGTCTTAGGAAGGGTGGAGTCCATTCCCACTGCCTCGTGCTGGTAGAGCAGTCTCATCTAGATTATTATGGCATTAGGCATGGCAGCTTCTTCAGAGCTTTGCTTTTCTGTCTGGAATATGCCCCACCCCGTGCCTTGCCCTAATCAAGCAGAAAGTTGGGGCTGTGATCACAGCAGTTCCTAAATATCAGCTTGGACAGTTTACCCTTCTTTCTGTTTGGATGGATAACAGCGTTTATATAGCAGGTAATTAGCAGTTTAGAGGAAGTGATGGGAGCACTGGCTGCAGTGTGGTGCTTCACATGGAGAGGGAAAAGTAACTGTAAGTAACTGAGTAAGCCTCAGCTCTGATTTTTAAGATGGTGAGTGAGGGTAATAAATCATTCATTGTGTTATTCTCACAAGTAAGGTGGGATTTCTGTATTGTCAAACCCAAAAACCATACTGTGTTGCATAATATTACTACAGAGGAGGATATTTAAAAAATATTTAATGTGTTTACTTGGCGCATTTGTACCTGCACAGGGTGCCAGAAACTCCTCGCTCCATCTTTGTGCTTTCAGAACGCGCTGCTAATTAGCAGGAGGAAATGACGGGTTTATTAATACAGCATAAAATAAAGCGCGGGCTCTGCTCTGAGGGAGCCGGTGGACCTGCCAGGGTGTGTGTTGCCCCCCTCTTCCGCGCCCCCTGCAGCCGTCTCTGCCGGCTACTCTCCAATACCCCAGCTAATGGGGGAGATGTGAAATATTTAAGGCTGCTCGCTGCCTGCGTAATGTTCTGTTATGAGTTTGTGTAAGTTTAATCTGCCAGCGTGGCTCGCTATCTATCCTGATAATTAAATGTTGTCAAGGATTCTCCCCTCAGGCCCTTTTGTCATTTTTATTATTTATTTATTAAGTTTTTTCTTTCTCCCTTCTCTCCCGACTCCTCCACATTTCTAAATTTGGCAAGGCTTCCTGGGCTTTTAAACCCCGGAGATGCATAATCGATAGGAAATGTTCCGTCGCAGCTCATAATGTGTTTTTTGCCTTGCAGGGCTCTCGGCTGCACCACTGCTGCTGATGTTATAGATGACAGCTCTGCTTGGAGAGGAAAGGACATTGGATCAATAGGAGCTTTCTGTGGCACCCCCCCCCCATTTGTAACAAAAACAAATTCCAAGGTAGTGAGAAACAAGCAAGTAAGACGAGGAGCGCATCCGTACACTCAGCCTTGACCTTCTGAAGTGTCGCAAATATGCGAGCATGCCGGAGGTTGCCGAGCCCTGCCTTGATCCTTGGGAGGCTGGTGCTCTTGGGGGCGCTGGCAATAATGGTTCAGAGCCGCACCACACCGGCACCCTTCAAAACTTTCTCCCCACCCGAACTTGGCCTGACACACATGGTAATCCACAACAAGACGGGTGAGGTGTATGTGGGTGCGGTGAACTGGATCTTCAAGCTATCCAGCAATCTGACGAAGCTGCGAAGCCACATGACGGGGCCCGTGGTGGACAATGAGAAGTGCTACCCTCCACCCAGTGTACAGTCCTGTCCTCATGAGCTGGCACAGATCAACAATGTGAACAAGCTGCTGTTGGTGGACTATGCCCAGAATCGACTCATTGCCTGTGGTAGCACCTCGCAGGGCATCTGTCAGTTCCTGCGGCTAGATGACCTCTTCAAGTTGGGCGAACCACATCACCGCAAGGAGCACTACCTGTCCAGCGTCAGCGAGTCTGGCACCATGTCTGGTGTCATCATTGAAAATGCTGGTGGCTTCAACAGCAAGCTGTTCATTGGCACACCCATTGATGGCAAGTCTGAGTACTTCCCCACGCTGTCCAGCCGAAAGCTGATGGTAAATGAGGAGAATGCTGACATGTTCAGCTTTGTCTACCAGGATGAGTTTGTCTCCTCACAGCTGAAGATCCCCTCTGACACACTGTCCAAATTCCCGGCCTTTGACATCTACTACGTCTATGGCTTCAGCAGCGAACAGTTTGTCTACTACTTGACTCTGCAACTGGACACGCAGCTCACCTCTCCTGATGCCAGTGGCGAGCAGTTCTTCACCTCCAAGATTGTACGATTGTGCGTGGATGACCCTAAGTTCTACTCCTACGTGGAGTTCCCCATTGGCTGCACCAATGATGGTGTTGAGTACCGTCTCATCCAAGATGCCTATCTTGCCCGACCAGGCCGGCAGCTGGCAGCTTCTCTGGACATCTCGGAGGAAGAGAATGTGCTCTTCACCATCTTCTCTCAGGGCCAGAAGAACAGGGCTAAGCCACCCAAGGAATCAGTGCTCTGCCTCTTCACGCTGCGCCGCATCAAGCAGAAGATCAAGGAGCGCATCCAGTCCTGTTACAAGGGCGAGGGCAAGCTGTCACTCCCCTGGCTGCTGAACAAGGAACTAGCATGCATCAACTCGGTGAGTCTGCATATGCTATGTTGAACAACTAACACAGACTCTCTAGTCTTACACAAACACACACAGATGTTATTTGGTTATGCTATTTGTCATTAGCTCTTTCCTTCCAGCTGTCATGCCGTCAGTACTTTACCCCATCCCTGGCACCTGAATGACAGGGGCTTCACATGACCTGCTGTGGGGTTTTCTGGAAGCCAGATGCCTGCTGCAGGGCTGCTGTTTGCTGTGCCAGCTCAGCTCAGCACTCACCTTCTCTCTCCTGGATTAAAGTGCTCAGGAGGAAACATCATTAGCCAAGTCCACAGGATTTGGAGAGTGTCACTCACTTTAGACGACTCCTCCCTCTGAATGCTAATTCATTTATATAGTCTTTATGCTGCTGTGTTTCTAAGACCTTTAGAAACAGGTTTATGCTGTCCTCAACGGTCCTACGGTAGAGTGTGTCATTTAGGAGCAGGTTGTTGCCATTGACAGTGAGCTGTGACCACTTTGTTCTTTTTTAAGACTTTTAACTAATTTTCTAGTGAGTAGCAAATGTGTAGGGGGTATTTTGCATGATGGCAAAAAAGAGCACATAGCACATAGCATAGTGGTTTTAGGGCAGTTGAAGGTTGCTAGGACAATTCCCAGGATGTGTCTTTTTTTGTACCATTCTTTTGTACCCTGGAGCAAGGTACATATCTAGAATAGCCTCTAAAAAATAATCTGTTGATGTAAAGGGGTGTAAAGTGCCGTTTTGATAAAAACATCAAACTGCAAAATTGCATGAAAGTGCATGTGAACTTTGAGGTCAAAAATTCAGGAGGTGCTTAAGGGTGAGAGGCTTCAGTAAATGTCCAAGTTTAGAAATCAATAGAATAAAACTGTGAGGTGTCTGCAATTATTTGTAGCATCAGCTAAGCAAGTAAACAGTGAGAAGCATTTTTGAAAATAGACTCTTCTGTCTCCTGGCCTGTCAAAAGCGACAGTTCAGTGCAATTTCTGATTTGTCATTTTCACATCCGTGCTCTCGATGCCACTGCTTAAATGCTGAAATCCCCACCGGGCTGTAGTGTACTCATTCTGAAGGTTAAACCCACTTTTCAGTATGCACTATTATTAACAGAGTGATGTTTCACTCGTCCTGGAGAGCGGACAGCAGCAACCAGGAGTACCTGCGAGCGCTTCATTAGCACCGACGCAGGGGTGTGAGGACGTTGAAGGCCTCTGTCAGGCTACTCAACCCCAGCATTCAAATTGGCTCCAGTGATGTCTGCTAATGCCCCTCTTTTTTTTTACCATTTCTTGAATTTGCTACTTTTAACTTGTTGGTAATCGCAAAGGTGTGCCAACTTCTAGCTCAGAGGGAGTTTTCACTGAATGGGACCTGTCAAGAGTCCTCAGCAGACCTGAACCACCTGGCTGATCTCAAACCTTATTGTGGTCCAAGCCCTGCCCTTCTATTATTATTACTATTATAGCCTGCTGTAATTACCCGTGATCACAAAACATCTCTTCAGGTTGGGTGTTTTTAACAGTGAAGGAGGATCTGTGTTTTTAGGAAGGAATATGATGAAACACTGTACCAATACCGACATAGTGCACAGTCAGGTTTTTTCTCAAACCAGAATGGGTGAGTCAGAGGTTCTCCTGCATTCACATAAATGGAATCACAACATCATAATGCCCCTTTATATATATAATTCACTGCATTAAAAAAAATCCTTGGTGTCTTTTGTAACACATTTCATTGTTATTTTAATGAAATTGCGTTGTTTTGCGTACCAGCATTTGTGGTGTGATGGTGTATTGGTTAAGAATTGAGATGTATAACCTAGGAATATGGGACCTGTCTAAATTGCTAAAACATTTAGCTGCATAGAGATAAAACTGGAGCTTGGTTTGTCTGAAAGTGTCCTACTTATTGTGGAATTACTTGGTCATGAATGGAAGAGTACCCAGAAAATTACTTCTTAGAGGGAAAAAAGACAAGTTAAATCATTAAAAAAAGTTACCTCTTATTACTTAGTCATGTTAACGATAATGATGTGCACACAGCTGCTTCATAAGCTCCATTTTAGTGTATTTAAAACAGATACAAACTGTTTAGATCCAAACTGTTACTTGAGTCATTTCTTTGTTCCATTATCTGCACATATTATTCATTCAGTCATATCCCCCTTCCTCACATCACATGGGGGAATTTTCGGTGTGGGTGGAGCACACACAACTTATGATGGAGGACTGTTTATCATCCTTGACTTTCAAGATGGCTGCTCTTCGGTGGAACATTTGACCACAGTGTGGGGTTGGAAGCTGGATCGCATGGGCACTTTTGGTGTCATTGTGCTTGTGGTTGGATCCAAACAATGAACCCCTGAGCTCTTTATACCCACTGTATTTTTTTTATCAGTGAATATTTAGTTTTTGTGTATATTTTGGGAAAAGGTTAAGCAAAATCAGTTTGTTAAATGAAATAAATAAAACGAGATGTAATTATTTGGCCTGCAATCTTCTGCTCCAGCTGCACATATTGCTGGACCTTCTGTGTTCAGCCCTTGTTGGCTCTGCTGATATGGCTCGCTGAGAACTGGGTGGGCGGAGCGAGTACATTGAAACGGCACTGTTTTTGGTCCCATTATCATCTCTTGCAAGTCCCGCCGCTTAATGTTTTTGGAAAGGCGTGTGAAACTGTGCGCTGGCCCCTATTCCCGTGAGGCCCGTGAGTGAGCGAGGGTGTGAAGTGGATGGAGGCCCGGTGTAAACTCTCTGGCAGAGAGAGACCTAGGCAGTTCAGGGCTGGGAAAACACCCCCCTCATGTGTGCATGTGTGCATCACTGTTGTGCAACACTGTTCAAAGAAGCTGGAAAACGTTCAAATCTAAAAGGCAGTTTTGCATGAATCATATGCACTGGAGGGAATTATTAATTTCATGTGCTTCAGAAAGTTGGTGTGAGTGACTTCTCTCTTCACTGGAAACTCTTTGGTTTGATTCTCTCGAGATTCGAATCTTTGTTTTCTGAATGTAGCTTCTGACACCCTAAACCCGAACGTATAGTCATGCTCTGCACAGGGTTTTTAATAAAAGCTTCACTTGGTACTTGGTGTTCTATTTTCTCTTTTTTACGCGTCTTTTGTTCCTGTTCTACAGATGTGAAAGGTCAGTTGAATTTAGGAGTGTGTATGAGTTCTCTTCGTCTTCTATTGTTTTCTTACTGCAGGGATTCATCTGAGGTTTGTTTCAGAACTATCAGCTCCCGCCACCGATACTGTGGTGAAATTATGTGAAATAATTTTCATGCTGAGATCATTGACAGATGGGTGGGAGATGGAGTCTATCTTTCACAGGAACTTTTCTGGCTTTTCATTGTATTGAGTGAGACTCAGAGGTAAACATTGCTGTTGGGGGTCTGCTCGCCCGAGCTTCTGCATACGCTTTTTGGCCACTGTCTGTGTTTCTGGGAGTCACTACTGCGTGTTCAGTAAAGTGCTCTTCTCTTCCAGGAGAACACTGTTTCAAATCAGTAACTACATCAGAGGCACAGCATTTTGCCTGACCTCTCACATCCTCTCTGAAAAGCATTTAGCCTGCAAATCCTTAATGAGGCAGTTATGATATTAATGATGCTAATTGCCCCTGTAATTATTTATTGATTCTAGCATTGGGAGTGTGGGTAATGATCAAATAGAGCTTTGGTACACTTTTTTTTTAAAACCCCCCCAGTCAGGGCAGGCAGCTGTGTTTACTGTTTCCCAGAGAGCACAGCGAAACGATCAGAGAAAGTTAGCGAGCTTTAATCTGTTTTATGTTCATCTCCCCTGAATGCCTCGTCCCTGTGGGCAGGGCTGTTGCTGGCTATTGCGGCACTCTGTCTGCAGTGGAAGCTTGACTGAAGGACAGTTTGGGACCGTTGATGGTATCTGGGCCAGAGATTTTCCAGAATTCAAGACGTTGGAATGTGAATTGGAATTGGTGTTGAATGGGAACAATCTTATGGTACTTGAGGCCCACAGGGAGAAATACACAGAGCATTTTTGTGCTTTTTCCCCCATCTAAAACCATATTCAGCAAATGGCAACTCAGATGTCCACCTACTCAAGAGGGTGCAGCCTTCGGCCATGGACTACCAGAAGTTCTGCTCTGTTTTTGCTTGAGAAAGCCGAAACAGGGTGGTTTAGGAGAGGCTTCTGGAACCATTTGCGTACTTGTTCTGAATTCATGTGTAATGACTAACCCCCTACACTAGTACTGATGAATTGTTCCTCTGAAAAGATAAATTCTTTTTGGAAGTAAATCTGAAATAAATCTAGTTGTACCATACAGACCTAACCTTGAAAGTCTGAGTAAAATTTTTATCTGATGCTTTCAGGTAAAGCAACTTAGTTGTACCCATTTCCACAACTGGATTTTTTTGCTGGAGCAATTTTGGTCATGTTCTTTGTTCAGTTGCCACAGGGACTTAAACTGGACTTCAATGGGCAGCCTTTGTGTTAGGGAGCCCCAAGTTTGCCACCACCGAGCCAAGGTGTTAAGGACACACATTTAGAATATTCTTTTAGAAACTATTTTGCTGACCCCTCCATCTTTGTTAAATGTCTGTTTAAAAGATTACTTGGCAGCTTTGTGAACACCAGAGATTAGAGTGAAATATATCAACTTCCTGGACAATGTTGTTGTTGGACTGCTCACATGGCAATCTTTCCCAGCACTTTGTACTTGTCCATTTGTGATACAGAATCCAGGATTTGGTTAGGGCCAAATGCATTATGGACAAACACTTTCAAACACAAGAGAACAATTGATCCAAATGAAATAAAGTTGTGAACAAAATTGATTTACATTCACTCAGCCTGGTAGGATCATGTGCTTTCTCGTTTATTTTGCATTTTACTTGTTCGTGCTTGTGTATGCTGAACAGAGTACTTTTTCAGAAAACCCTGTTCGAATAAGGTTAACCAATTCACACATGAAACACCTAGCTTTTCTTCACTTGCCCCGTCAATCCTTGGTCATCTAATCTACATCAGAGGCCTGTGTCCCTGCTGTGAGTCAAGCAACCAAACAAAGAATATTGTGGCGGCTCCAGGAGTATAAATGGGCATCAGATCTGTCTTTTAATAAACATGCATTTTTTTTAGTGGGAACCCCCTTTTGTGTTCTACCCCACATGTTCCCTAGTCATACAATCCTCTTGGATCAGGGCACTGTGGCCCACATGTTCCAGTACAGCTTTGACCTTTGATTGATTTTCAAATGCCACTGGTGCTGAGGTGGATTCACAAACCACTCATTCTCTTAGTACACTGTTGCTATGGCGGCCTGGTGCCCTGGGAGTTGTTAATGTTTTCCACTAGTAATAAACAAGTGCTAAACATGCTCTTTTCATAGCCAAGTGTGCTTGTAATTGGCCATATTCAATAAAGCGTTAGCTAAGCAGTGTACTTGGGTGAAAATGGACATGTTTTACAGAAATCTGTCTTGGGCCTGGCCTGTTTGGTGGAGGTTCTGATACAGATACAGCTTGTCGGTTGGATGTCTGTGTTGCATTTTTCTTTATGTAGATTGAGAGTTGATTGAATGTTGCTGTCAGTTTCAGTGCAGGTGTTTAGCTGCAAATGAGGTTCACATGTAATGCACACATCTGATGGCTGAGGACTGTCAGTGCTGTTTCTTAGGAAACTCACCACTTCATCAAAGAGGTAAAAGGCTTTGTAAAATGAAGAGTCCTTATTTTGACTTGTGCTCATATTGATGTGAAATAGAACATCTGTCTTTTCCTCAGTTCCTGTTGCCTGCAGATGTCTGTTTCTACACCCAAGGAAGAGGGTTTATCCTACTTGCGAGGGGACCAAAATTGAAATTCTTAGATTTAGCGGCTTTGTGGAAGAGACTCCATTTCTCCCTCAGAAATGTTGAATTTCTCCCAGTGTTTGTGAAGGGCCTGATCCTTTTTGGACAGACTTTGCTCCTGATCTCCTAACAGCTTTTTAAATTGGTCCAATGCCATCTGCTACTATTGTCCACTGTTTTGCGTGTCTGTCACTTTTCTATGTAGCTTCTTGCTGTTTGATAATCACATGTATATCTAAAGCATTTCATTTAAAGCTCTTTTTGAATATAATTTTGTATATTGTGAATTGTGCGTCACTTTTTCAAAATGCATTTTCCCAGACAGGTAGTGTGATCATTCTCCTGTACAATCAGTAAGTTTCAACAACGTCTAATATTCAAAGTTATGTGACAGAGAATTAGTCTTGATAGAAACAATCACTGATTACATCAGAAATGCAGTATACTTGCCAGAAAATGGTTGTAGAGCTTCTATTAAATTGTCGGTGATGTTTTTTTTTGTTAGAGTAATAATAATGACTAAAAAGTTGAATTGGCATTCTGGCCGCACGCAGTGAGTCATACTGGAACATAATGTTACATGTTACAAGTGACATTTGAACATTCCATCTTTAGATCCTTGAGGAAACCATCCTATTGGACACCACGTGATTTCTGGAATTAGAGTACATTCTATCTGCTCTTTCCCAATAAACAAGCTAGAAAAGTTTCTAACACCAGAGGTTAGTACAAGCAGGCATCCTTGCGGGCGCTATGGAGAATGATTTCAGTGATTAAAGATGGATACATATTAAGTTCCATAGTTTGATAAGAATGCTTACAGCTGTCAGGGAAGGGTAGAGCAGAGAATCATTTTTAAACTGTGGGACTGGTTAAGTGAGCATTGGTTTGCTTGGGTTCTGGGTTACTTGTTGTAGATGTAGAGACATCCGTTCCAGCCACTAGTTGCTAAAGTAGATATTATACTTCTCAGAGGTAGAGGTCATAACACATACCCACCAAACTACAGTACTATTCAAATCTCTACAGTCATATTGCAACAAAGTGCATGCTTCCTACTTTTAATTCAGTAGGTTTGCTCTCTGTGTTCCCAATTCTTGGTCTGTACAGAACATGAACTGAAGAAATGTGGTCAGTGCTGTGTTCAAGTGATGATCTGCTTAAGCTGGCTCAGTTGGGTTAGGATCTGTACATCTTGACACGAAGACTGAAGCACCTTGCTGTCATTGATGACACTTTTTTTGGTATAGATAAACCACTACACATAGGCAAGAGGTAAGAAGTTACGGCACATACTGCTAAGAACAGATGTTGAAAAGGTTTGAAGTGAAAGCTTCCCTGTTGTACATTCAACCATCAGATGTGATGATAAGGTGTGAGGAACGTGTGGTTCAGGCTGTTGATAGTGGAAGAGAGCAGCATGGCATTCAAAACTGAGACTGCAGAGCTGAGATGTTTTCAGGGCAATGTTTGGCAAAGGAGAAGAGATCAGATTAGTGGAGTGTTTGGGTGGCCTCAGAATTCCCTTGAAGTGCTGGGTGAGGGGTAACTATCCCTTCAGTCTATTCATTTGTTGCTTGTTAAAGGTCAGGTCTCTTGTTTGGTTATTTGGATAATTGCCTCTAGCAGTGGTGTTCTGTAAATGGCATTAAATTATTTGGATTAGGATGCAGATACCTATTATTGCAGTTCTTCTGGACATTCTGTAGTTTCATAAAAGCCAGCGACTAAAAAATCTGCAGTTTTAGTGGAGAAGGGTGGAAGAAGGCAATAAAAGTCAAGGGAACAGAGTAGGTTGGATTACACCAGCGTTTGGGGGGAGCTGAGTTGAGCTGTCATTGATGTAACAAGGTGGCAGGTAATGAAGAATGTGAGCAGAAGTCAATAAATTGTCTGACAGTTTGACAGGCACTCAGCCTGGTGACTCACCGTCTCCGACCAAACCTGCAGCGTCAGCATTCTGCCAGCAAGTGGTATAGCCGAGACTTCTGCCCTTGCCCTCTGCCCAAACTCGGTGTCAAGTCTGACCTGGAAGCTCGAGGAGGATGCTTCCAGATGAGCTAGGCAGGGAGGAGCGTGTCGGCGCTCTGAACTTTTGCCTGGAACGGTTTTTTCCAAAGGAGTGCTCGGAATGAAGGACCTCCACGAGCGACGACTGTTCCTCTTCCAAACTCAGCCCAGGGCTCCGCCTCAGCAGGGTGCGTCTGGGTATGGAGCCTGCTGCTACCACCATTGTAGTAACCTCAAATTACAGCTGCTGCAACCTAGAGTGGAAGTATTTATGCAGCCTGTCTTGTCTGCAGGTGCCTTAGTGTGTTGGGGTTTTGTATACTGTGGCAAACGGTGGTGTAGTGTTGCACACATCAAAGGGATTTTGAGCCAAACGGAACCGAGAGCCTCACCTAGGTTGACTGACTAGGATAAACATCCATTGGGAGCAACACGATCAGCTGCCTAGGTTAAGTAACAGTGTCAGCGTAACCAGTGGCACAGATCAATACAGAAACTTTGGCCAACATGCGCTGCTTGAAGTAATTTGTATTCTGGTCCACAGACTAGATTCTTCTTGGCTACCTGTAGAGCATTCCACGCTTCAGTTCCTGCAGCAAAATTTAAGCCTCTTGTGTATTTTTTCTGTGTTCCCTCCTTGTCTCTGGCAAGTTGTGCAAGCTTCATGAGCCTGTCCTGAGGCAGCGCACTTTCCAGCACATCGTATGCCTGTGTTCATAATGCCTCCTCCCTAGAGGCGATTTTAACAGCCTGGAAGACGAATTAACCTTCTGAGGGTCCCCACTGTGCCTCAGACTTGGTATTTGTCACGTGACCATGGCATTTCACTGACTGCTAGCAGTATGTGACCCAGGGTCTTTGGCAGATTGATGGGCTCTGTTAACCTCTCTTCCCCCAAGCCGCCCGTTTGGTTGCCATGGCTCTTCTGAATGGGCACCTCTTTTTCACGCATGGATCTGTACACTTCTACAGCATAATGGTCAGGTAATGCAGAGTGCTTCTTGTGTCATTAGTCTCAAAGTGTTGTTTGTTCTCACCTCCCTTTGTTGATTTAAGCAATCAAATCCAATCCTGCCGACAAAGAAATTGATCCCGGAGTTCATGGGCAGTAGTAACAGGCAGACCCCCCCCCAAAAAACTTGCATGTTATTATTAGCATATCCCTTATCTGATAATTTTACCAAGGTTTCAACCCATTTACACACCTGGGTATGTTTTTTAGGGTAAACTCTTTTGGTGAAGGATACGACAGCAGTCATGGAGAGTAGGGCTTGAACCAGCAACCTTCAGATTATAAGTACATGTTTTAGCCACCATGTCACCCACTTCTTTGTTTATGCTGTAGTACAGGATCCCTCTATCAACTCATCAAAGATGGCTTATAGCCTCAGGGAAGGAGCATTTTGAGCACACCGATACCAAGCTGTTTTTCTCCTGCTCTTTCAGCCCCCCCAATTTGGGTTTCTTTTTTCCTGCTGTGAAACTGAGACTGTGGTTTAGTGACACGGAAGCTGAGGTAGAGAAATGGGTAGGGGTCAGAGGTTGAGGGTGTCAGGGAGGATGAAGAAAGGAGCCATGTTGACGTCTACCACAAGCACAGACAGCGTGACAAAATGATGGGGGAAAGGAAAGGATGTGGGGGCAGGGAGGAAGGGGGGAGAAGGGGTATATTGCTTCCATTGCCAGGATCAATCAGATGGTGTAGTGATAAGACGGCGGATTACACTAGTGCTTACAGGGAAGGCAGTGTATTGAGATAGGAAGCTGAGTGTGGCAGCGAAATGACATACTGACACCAATTCGGTTTAGCTCTTGCCACTTTGTCGCTCCCAGTAAATGACCCTCGCAGCTTTGGTACACTGAGATGTGGGTAATATCTCCCTGGGGGACAAACATGTCATCTGCTATGCAGCCATTTATTTTTTCATTTTCATGAATAGCCATCTTGGTTTTTCGGTGCAATTATTGCTTTTTATAACAATTCTTATTAGTTTCACACTATTGAGCTTAATATTGACGGAACTGTAATTTGGGCCCATGAGAAGTGTAACTGTCATTTATTAACCAGTTTTAGGGCACTGAATGATTCCAGGTCCTTAACCACTGTTTGCGTAAGTCACATTTCTTTTTTTGGTCTCTAGTGTTTTAAACAAACAGCATAATCTTTTTTTAATATTTGGATGGGTTGTTCAATGTGTACGTGGTCTGGATGTTTAATGTGTGTAAGTATGGTTAAATTTTCTATAAACATCACCGTAATGATTCTCGAAGACATTTGTAATAGTGAATTTTTCTTTGTCAATTTGTTAAACAAATGGACAAAGGGAAATGAACAATATAAGCCTTTTGGGAGATGGTGTATAAGGAGCCTCCTCGCACATCTGTGTCTCCTTACTGTGTGGAATCGTGTGCTTGGTGTGGACAGCACACCAGCTCTAGCCATCTTGATAAGCATCTTGTTCTTTAGGCTTTTTCTGGGGTACAGAGGGGATTGGGGTCGGAAGCTGACAGCTTCTGTTTACTCTGTTTACTTGACTTTGGTCAGTGGATTTTCACTTTTACCACAGGGCCACTAGGGACCAGGCAGGATAAACAGTGTTTAGTTGGTGAGAAGAGGAAAATGCAAGATCACACCTTAGCAAAGGAAAGGGGGACTTCTTTGGACAGGATATAACTTTGTTATTCCCTGCAGGGAAATTCCCATGCAGCACAGTTTAAACACAGGACGCATAACAAAAGTTGCAAAATAAATAGCAAATAAAAGAAGACAATTGCATAAAAACTAGACAAACAAGTTTAACAGCCTGAGGTTACTAGGCTCCTTCAGTGTAAAAGAACTAACAGCTGACAAGTCCTTGTGTGACATTATGGAAGTGGATGGCTGAGAGTAAGAAGGACCCCCAAATGGACTTCTTAGTACACTGATGTTGAACAACCTGGTTGCTAAAAGAGCTGATGGTGATCATTTCATTTGGGGGATGTGAGCCATCGTCCATGGCAGAATATGGCTTCTTCTTCCTCACCCTGGCCTTTTTCATGCCCTCCACTAAATCAGGGGTCAGACTAATGACCCGTCTACAGCCTCCAATCCAGCACTTGAAAATTCAGACCACTCCATTTATAGTTATTGATTCCACCACTTAATGGTTAACATTCTCTTTTGGTAACGTGACTGTTTGGCAATGCGTTTGACACGTTAAGCTGTTGCTGCAGGTTTGCTGCGGCTTGTAACTCTCCCTGTGGTTCGCCACCATTCTCACACACCCCAGCACATGCTTCAGGTGGCACAAATGTAGGCAATGAGAGGGGGGGTTGGAGATCCAGTGGGAGCTGGCAAGGATGCCAGTGCCATTGCCTGTGCCCAAAGATATTGTAATGTTTTTGAAACGCTCTTAGTTTAGGAGTATTCCTCCCAGTGTGGGGCCCTAGGCAAAGCCTCAGCCCCTTGCTGTGTGAAATATGAGGGGCACTGGCGGGCAGTGGGCAGAGGGCAGTGTGCGCGTGGGCCGGGGGGTTGTAGACAGCCAGGGGGTTGCAGACGGCCTTGTCACACTAATGAGGGCCGTCTGTTGACCAGCATGTGCCAGGGCCCTGGGAGGAGGACACCTGGAAGTGCGGTCACCTTTTTTGGCAAGAGGTGAGGAAACTGTCTCCCCAGCAGCTTTTTTTGTAAAGACCCTCCATCATGTGGTTTGGAATAGAAGGGCATATTTGAAAAAGAGTTCTCTGAAATTCATTTTGTTGCACAGTCTTTACTCAGTTAATATTAGGCTTGGGATCCAAAAACCCTTACATGAACAGCACTTGTCTGCTAACCATGAAATCAGAGGAAACATTTTAAGATGTCCTGTGACTGATGTTGTTTTAGTTAAACATGTTACGTGATTAAAAATAACCACCCGAGTTTCATCCATCCATCTGTTATCCTTAACCTTTTATCCTGGTCAGGCTTGCAATGTTCCAGAGCCTGTCCTGGAATCACTGGGCACTAGGCTAGGAAAGCACTTCCCGGTGGTGAAGTCCATCGCTAAAGCACCGCAGCTGCATAACGAATTTAGAAAAAAATTAAATATCTGGTTATTTCTTAAATTTGTCCATAATATCACATAAAGAAGAATTTAAACAAATGCATGTTTTAGGTCCTTGTTTGCAAACAATTAGCAAATACAGAACTACCTCAATTAGCTCACCTGATGTATTCTTGAGAAATGGACCATTTAGGAGAAGTGATGCAATAAGAAGTTATTAGTAGAGTATGTTGCATAAATGGAGCTTTTGAGGTATTGCTGGTAGGTAATAGGTATGTACTCCTTACATGCCTGTTTGAAATGTACATGTAAAAACTGTGCTTGTGCAGATATTATTGGTTGGTTATAGATGTGAACATTAATGAAAATGTAAATAATGTGGCCCCTAAATTAAGCAATAGGGAACACAGTCTAAAATGGCAGGAAGCTTAACGTTAGCATTGTGTGTGAGACCTGTTTTGCTTCCCTATTAAAGTCAGTTCATTAACACTTAGCCCAGTCAAGCTCCAAATTGTTTTTACAGATGTATGTCTGTTTTAATTGATTTGCCAGAATTAATATTTCCCATCTTAATAAATTAGCAGAATCTTTTTCACCATTAATTAGAGTTGTCATAAATTAAAGTTTGCTAAATGACTGACAGCAACAGTGTCTGTGGGTTACACACATCCCTGCATATACACAAGACACTTCTTGGCACACATCCACACTAAAGATGCATGGATTTGTGTTTTGTTGTGACACCGAGTGCCATTCTGATCAAACAGCCAGTTAAATGCAGACTCTGTTCCTTTCCTTTTGTTTCAGCCTTTGCAGATCGATGACAATTTCTGCGGGCAGGATTTCAACCAGCCGCTAGGCGGCACCAGCACCATCGAAGGGCTTCCACTGTTGGTGGACAAAGAGGACGGTATGACCTCAGTGGCCGCCTATGACTACAGGGGCAACACAGTGGTCTTTGCCGGCACCCGCAGCGGAAGGATGAGAAAGGTAGGATGCCCTTCCAGAAGAAGGATGACGCTTGTTCTACTGGTTTCCCATCAGGCATGTGAGGCCTGGTGGTGAGCAGACGAGTGGGCTATGGGTATGTAATGACATCCACTCAGACACTGCGCCCGACAACCTGACTTTTGTTCTACCACTGTGGTAAATCACCCTTCAAATGCAAGGCAGGTTTTTGGTCCTGAAAAGCTGAGTGCCGCCCATTTGAGTCACAGTTGGTTAAGTGTAGACATGACAAGGTCTTTTTTTCACTGCCTCCAGTTCATGCTGAAGACCCCTCCTATGAATGGAAAGCGCTTTGATTAATAGCGAAGTACAGGAAGGAAATTGAACCGTGGACAGGTGGAGAATGGACTGGGAGGAGATACAGCGATTTGCGACTGAGTATGGAGAGGATGAAATTTGATCAAGACTGCAATGCATATACCCCACTGTGTGTCCAAGCTGTACAGCTAAATTCAGTCTGTGAGTCACTAGTCCCTTTGCAATGTGGTGATAACTGATTTGAAATTCAGCGTGGACTGTCTGGACGGAGTGTAATCATCCTTGGTAGGTATTGCTCTCTAGGGTGGCTCTTAGTGCTTTGAGACCAGGGTGTCGTAATAGATGCCCTCACACCTCTGCAGTGTGCTGTGTGGAGTCCTGATGAAGTGCTCTAAGCTTGATCCTTATGCAGGTTGCACATTGTTCATCAGTTGGAAGTTCACAATGGCTCTTAATAAACTGTGGTTCCTGAGCTCACTTCAAAATAGTGTGGGGAGAAAAAAAGTAGATGAAGATCTGGTACTTAGTTTGCTCTGAAAAGCTGAGTAAAAAGACACACTGCACCGCAAAGACATCTGTTCAAGGTGTGCTTTTCCAGGAAAAACACACAATGACAAAAGTTGTCTCTCCGTGACTTTGCTGATGTGAAACCCAGTCCCTTAGTCCTTGAGACTGAGCTGGGTGTGTTGTGGCTCTGAGCTTTGTGCCGACACAGCAATTGGGGTGGGGGGTGGCACAGAGGAACCAGCAGCAGGCCTGATATCACACATCATGATGTCGGAATCGCGTTTCTCTGTCGCTTCCTCTGAGGCAGCTCCCGGTACTTTTGCCGATTCCCAGGGGCTGAGCCTGAATGGCTAGGCTGAGCTCAGCTGAGCTTTATTTTGCATTCCTAACAATCCAATGTTATCACACCTCCAATGCCCAGCATCCCTCTATACACACTGTGATTTGCTTCAGGGCCTTTAGGTGTGGGCACTCAACACACACTCCACACTGGCTTTGGAGCCAGTGGTGTCAGGGTATTGCAGGCATCGTTGATGGGGAGGCAAAAGGACAGCAGATAGCACAGCAAAGGACTGGTTCAAACCCCAGGGGAACCTCCTGATGTGACTTGAGAAACATGTTTAATAACCTGGTTTAGTTTAGCAAAAAAAAAAAAAAATTATTAGAGGACAGTGCAGATCAAGCCAGTAAAAGGGTATAAATCACTTGCTGCTTTGGATGTCAGCGAAGAAATGAAATAATAATGATGATGATAAAGTCTCAGACTGGCCGAGGAGGGGCTTAAACATGGATTTGCGAAGAAGCATGAGTGTATTGAGTGCGGTACTTCCGCGTCACTCACTCATCATACTGTTTTTATTGCTGTTCCTTCAGTATTAAACTGCCTGCCACGTCTTAATGAAATGTTAAGCTCATGTCTATTGATGCAGGGCTTTCAGGGTAGATTGTGGCTGATTGTAATTCTCCGGGTCCTCTGCATGGCTGGAAGGCAGCTATCGATTCATTTTTATGAATATACGATGGCACGGTGTAAATCTGTCAGTGTGTGTTGGAGACTGTGAATGCTTTGCACTGAGTTGAGTGACGTGTGCTGTATATTGTATGTGTGCAAATGAAATGGCTGCTCACACTGGGTTTTTCCTTCTTTGTTTTCCATTTATTTCCATTAAGGATGTGATGTCTTACAGTTATAACAGAGTATGCTGGACTCTTGTCAAAACCTGTATTCAGATGACCCATTGTAGGAGCAGGCGGCAGTTGCGTTTGGTGTAAATTAGAAATTGCTCCATAAAATCTGTGAAAAATTTAGTATTGTATTTATAAGCAAATGAAAATCTACCCTTTGTTTTTGTCTGTTCATGATGTGGCATCTTTTCGGCTGCACCGGTAATAGGTGTCTCAGGTGTTTCACCAGCCAGCAAACTGGTGGGAGCAGATGTGGGAGTGCAGGTGAGTCTGTTGGAATGTGAACAATAGACAGCCTGGCACTGGTCATCTCCCCAGATATGTTTGCCTGTTTTGAGGTCAGGGATCCAAGGCGAGGGGTCTCGCCCTGGGGGCTGCCAGCTGGAAAGGGAATTGCACCCCATGGAGGCCCTCAAGGTCATGCAGACTACACGTGAATAGCTCATCTTGTTTCCACGGCAATGAAAGACTACCCAGTGGACACTGGATCTCGCTTGTCCTGACATTCATAGTTCTAACCCCATATCCATGGACCTGAGAGGATGTAAGAAACTTGAAGACATGACTCTCTCAGCCCACACAGAGTCCTCCCACTGCACTTTTGATCATCGGCGATAAGGCAGCGAACACCTGGGGTTCTGACAGACGTCTCCAGAAACAGAAGAGCCAGTATCTTCACATGCCTGTCTGTGCATCTACTTGCTGCAGGGTTGTAACAGCAGGGAAATACAGTGACTTCAAATTAAAAGTAAATTGATAATGAATCCAAACGCAGCGTATCAGATTTCCAGTCGTTCAACAAGCCAGACTGAGAAGCTGCCAGTTAAACCAGGCCAATAAGGCCAGCGGTTGAAATATTACATCAAGTGGAGGCCTCCGATAGCCTCTCCAGCTGCCCGTTGTGTCTCCAGCGGTCATTTCTAATTAAGGTCGCCATGATGCTAATCACTGAAGGTGGGGACGGTGCTGCCTCTTTCCCACTCCTGGTGTGCATGGCGACTCCCCTCTTCCTTGCTGTCACCTTAATTGAGATGCATGGTCAGAAGTGAGGTAATTTGCTTTTTAATTCTTAATTAAAGATGTCATTTCTAAATTGTTTTGGCTAGGGGGTAGGGGGTTAAGACCATTTGTGAAAGCATTGTTATGATGGTGTTGAGATTAAAACTGGAATGAAATATAGGTGGTCTCATTATACCTTTGGGCATGTGGTAGCAGTCGTGGTACAAAGGAGAAGATGTTGAGAGAGAAGTGCAGTTTTCATTTGGATTATCATAGGGATGTTTCTTTTGTCCCTATTCAGTAACCCCTGTACCCCAGTTTTGGTCACCATATAGGTCACTACTGAATTAATTCATTTTGGGTCCCAGTGTTCAGAGATAGCAGTCAAAACATCAGTTTTACTTTGCAGGGTAGCACGCTTTCATTGAGCGCTGTGTCATGTTAACAGTAGTTGTGCTTATTGCTATACATGTACCAAATGTAAATGTGCTTGTAATGTTGCTTCAGTAGATTATAAGACTTTATTACGTTTAGAGCTGGAGTGTCTAATGTGCTTCTCACCATTTTACATAACGCAACCCGAGAGAACATTTAAAAGTCATTCATATAAACTGTACTTACCATTTATACTATGAATTCTATTGAGTTACATCATAATACAGTTGTAGTAAGGCACACATTTGACCACAGGGCACCTATATAAAATAATGTTTTAGTTGATACATTGACACAAATGTATCACTATTTACTAGTGTGAATCTCACTATTATACTTTTGCATGGTAATTTTAACATGATACTATGACATTTTTACATTTTAATCATTATTGCCCTTTGCTGAAAAAAGTTTGGACAGTCCTTGTTTAGGGCCTTTGTTTTGCCATCGAAGGATCTGGGAATGAGTTTTGCTCCTGCTGTTGTACACTTAGATCAAGGTGATTCCCCTGAATTTATGCAATGAAAAAACGCAGCTGTATAAATATTTAAATCATTTTAAGCAGCTTAGTATTCTGGTGAAAGCTTTGGCTAAGTAAACTAATTATAATTTGATTTTAGTTATTGCCTACAATAGATAGTTTTATACACCATATCATCTGACAGTGGAATAGTTCTTGTTTAAGTGTAACTCTCTGTAAAACACCTTTGCTCCGTGATTTCTGCTGGACTCCCGCAGTCAGCATTCTCTTTACTCAGAATTCCACACCATATAGATCAGGTTGGTTTCCTCTGTAAAGGTTCTCTGAGAGCAGGACTGAGAAAAAGGAAAACAGCTCTGAAGGAATGAAGGTGGAATGAAAGGCAGCCATTTAATTTAATTTCTGCTCATTATTTCTGTTCTATTCTGTTTTTGAACACTTCTTTTTTATACTCCCAAAGGCTTCGGTCAAGTTGAGGGTTTGCTACTTTGAGTCCAGACACAACACTTTCCGCTTATGCCAGGATGTGAATCCGCCCTGACGGAGGCTGGTCACCGTAACAATGGATCCTTTATTCTCAGAGGAATTTGATGTCGCCTACAGAGTTGCATGGGCCTTGCCCACAATTTTTATGGTTGCATTTGAGCTGTAACAAGGTTAACATAATGTTGTGTCAATTGCCCTACAAACAGTCATTGTTCTGTGTAAAAGATGTAAACCTAACATGTATAACATTGTTTTGTCTCTTTTTGTTAGGCACCTTTAATCTTTGAGGGCACACATTTTTGTGTAAGGTAATCCATGCTGTGTTCTCTTCATGGGACTGTTCCTGACTGTAGTTCTTGCACTCTGTTGCAAACACCCTGTGTGCGTGTTCTCTCTCAGTCCTCTGTTAGTCACAAGTCACCTGCAGCAGTAGCAGACATACATGGCTCAGTGGGTGGCAGGCCAATGCCCACTTCATGAAACAACTTTGGTTTCCTAGGTGTAACTCGTGGTAATGGTCCGTGTGAGGTGACCGTGTCACTGTGTTTGACCATGCTTTTGTGCATGGGAGCAGCTGCATTTGGTAGGTGGACAACCCCTGAAAAACTGTGACCACGCTAAAATATAAGCTTGGAATAAGAATTGAGCTGAGGGACAGCTTCGTGTCTCACTCTTGTGACAAGTGTGAAGTATTGGAGAAGGGCATCCTGCCACGGCTCCACCGCTTTAACACTCGTGCTATTTATAGAAATGCATTGTGTTGGAATGTCATGAATGTCTCATGGAATCTAAATTGTCCCTTGGTCTCTCAGGTCTCTCTCTCTGCATAACAGGCAAGTGTGTTTCCCCTTTGAACTGTGCTGTGGTTGAGGACCAGTTTATGCACAGTTACGAATACACTGCTGCAACAAGTCCACATGCATGACTATTTCAGCAACTTTTCTAAAGCATTAACATTTTTTTCCAAGCACCTCATTCAACTTCAAACCTTTTAATTGAAACCTAATTCCTCAGCTCCTAGTGGTATAAGGAGGTCTAGATGATATATGCACACAAAGGCCAGTTTAGAGTCATCAAGCCACTTGAAGCACATGTCTTTGGACTGTAGGAGATAACATTTATAGGAAGCCCAGGCAAACATGGGGAGAACATGAAAACTCAACAGAAAATAAGCTGGATTTGAACCCATGTCCAAATATGCAAGCCCAGTGCTGTGCGGCACAAGCCGAATCTACAGGTCAGTCAAGACAGCACTATTGGCACCTTTGTTGCTTACAACTGTTTATGTATATGACCAGTTTATGTTCCCCAAAACCCATGCTGCTTACACCTGTTTATGTATATAACCAGTTTATGTTCCCCAAAATCCAGTCACCTGAGAATGCATGTGACGCACACTTCCTGTAAGCAGGGTAGCACATGTTTTTCCTGCTTTAGCCAATTTACCTGTATACAGTTTT
The DNA here is from genome assembly GCA_900497675.1 of Arapaima gigas. Classification (NCBI taxonomy): domain Eukaryota; kingdom Metazoa; phylum Chordata; class Actinopteri; order Osteoglossiformes; family Osteoglossidae; genus Arapaima; species Arapaima gigas. The sequence goes on from UFQX01000075.1 coordinate 402,762, forward strand.
TTTTTGTTTGTTTTGCCCAGTTGAATTTTGGTCTGTGAGAAATTTATTAAACCCCAGTTCAGAGGATGCTCTATTGGTAAGAAACCATGAGTGGCATGTCCTGTCACCAAGACATTGTTGACAGTGTGACTCATTCATGGAAGCTGCAGTGCTGGAAATGGGATTTTTTTTGTACTTTGAGAGAACCACACAACTGGCTTTTGTTAACGCTCTCTGGCTACCTGCCACTTACATTGGTAAGTTCTGTGAAACTTCCAAATATACCTGCGTTTGACTGGTGTTGGCTTCCCCTCCTGTCTGTAGCTTCCTGCTAACACAGCAAGCGAGGCCAGGAGTGTTACACTGACTGTATGTCCCCTCGAATTAGTCCACAAGCACTCTGAGAACCGTGCGGTCACAGGGAAGTGCTGCATTCTGTCACTCGTGTGGTGGAGAAGAACATGAGAAGCATGGGATTTCACTTAGCTGCCTTCCCACATTGGCTGCTCCAGATATAGAAGGGCTTCTAGCACTGTGTGCACCCTGAACAAATGGTTATCTGTTCCTTTATTTATTCATCTCCTGCAAGCCACAGGCATTCTGTACAGCATTCTTGGCACACTTGTGTGGAATATAATGGGAGCTTACTGCCGCCATTGTTCTGCCACCCTGTTGTCTTGCTGCTTCTGTTTGGTTCAAAGTTTGTGTGTGGAGTGGGCAGCTGGTAGCCTAATGGTCAGAAGGTTCCAGGTTAGAATCCCATCTCCACCTATGGTATTCTGAATCAAGGTACTAACACTGAATCAGTGAAGTAAAAACTACCCAGGTATATAAATGGGTAAATCAGGTTATGGTTATGTTGCTTTAGAGAGAAATATTGGTGAAATGTACAAATGTAAATTAAAGAAGCTGGCTAGCTGGAGTGAAGGAGAGCATTTTTGGGGGAAGCAGGGAGATGTTGGGGCCAGAGACCTGCCATTCTGCTCTGATGGTCCTACAATCAATCCACGAGGGTTCTTGAGCTCATAGACGGTGGAAGTGAACATGGTCAACCTCTGCAATGCAGTAGTGAGACCCCTTTCACTCAGAGCCTCTTTGTGTGTCTGTGAGTCATGTTCTCTGCTCCTGAGGAGGACATGGTGCTCCAGACACCTCCCCTCGCCACCAGACTGTCAGTGAGCTGTCGCCTTTCATCTCCGATGTTCACAATTACTGCTTTTGTGTTTTTTTGAAAGGCAAGTATAGGTTTGGTGTTTGAAGATGGAGCCTGAAGAAATTCAAAATGTATCATTAAATGGTGCTACTTTGGCTGAAGCTTTTTGAGGTTTTCAGAGTTGGGGGGGGGGATTATGATGCTGGGTGAGTTAACGTTCTTTTCAGTGTGTTGAGGTGATATTGAGGTGGTGTAATTTTCCCATCAGTCAGAGCGACGGTGCCGGATCCCATTTTGCTCCGGTTGTCTGTTGATTGCTAAACACGATAATATCCCACCCAGCTCTGCTGCCAAGAGCAAAAGCTTGTTTTCCACCACCAAGAATGAGCCAGAGTGCAAAAAAATATCTAGTGTGTAGTGTTATCAGCCATTAAGATGGAATGTCCATGATCCACCTCTCTCTTTGGAAATGATAAATCCCCTCGCCGAGTGGAAGCCATGTTGATGCCTGGAGCTGGAGGTGACGGATGTAAGAGAGAGACGGGGCGTCAGTCAGGACAGCTGCTTCCTCAGCCCTGCCGGCGCTGGGCACGTCCTGCAGTCCGGCCCCCTGACAGATGGGCGCCGGTTTCCCAGGCAGGCTAACATGGTGCACCCCCACCTCTCCAGCAAGCGACAGACACAGCAAGTCCCGAGAACACCGGGATGTGGCCTTTGCTCCAGATCCTTCTTTCACGGACAAATCTGTTTCACTTACCTCTTCATAAATTTGATTTCTCTTTGAATGTTTTAAGGAGGGCTTTTTAAAGTTAACTTCACATTCTCAATATTCAGGATATTACCAATACTGTTAGAAAACCTAGTAAAAATTAACAGCATAATTAAGTCAATACGAATTTAAATATGCCTAAATGTTCTTAATGAAATGAAAAACAGCCTGCTTAACCATGCACTCAAAACTTAGGGGGTGTTTAACTCTTAGCTTTAATAATACAGTAGTGTTAGTACCTTTATTATGATATCCTGCATTTCCTCTTTTTGCTAGAATAAATAATACCCAGTTACAGTGCAATCAAATAAACTGTGCTTGAATCCCTACTGCAGTACCCTTGCTCTAGGTAATTGTTCCAGAACTGATACAGTAAAAATTAGTCAGCTCTATAAATGGGTAAATCAGTAGTTTAGTGTATAACCCTCACACTCTTAAATTGCTTTGGACCAGTTTGTTGGCTAAATAAATTAATGATAGATATATACTAAAACTTTCTTAATATACAAATTTTACAAATTTGCTGAGGAAGTTGCACAAAGCTGCAACCTCACATGTGCAGCAACATAGTGACAGAATGTGCAAGGTTTCACTTTAACTACACAGGATAGGATGCACATTATAGTGATGACATTACTGTGTTACTGTTAATAAGGGGTGAGAGTGTGTTTCTCTGTCTGTGCTACCTCTGTGTGTTTTTAAATCTCAAAAAAGAAATAACACCTGAAAAAGGTGTCCAAATGTTTGACCTCTGTTGGGGGGAATAGTCATCATTCATTTTATTAACTGAGGATCTAGTGCCGAACACTGAAACGGTAGGTTAACAAAGCGTTTGTGTCTCCGTGTGGGATTAGTTCACTGAAGCCTGTTGCCATTGTGCGACAGTTTTAAAGAAAGAGGATTGATGCTCCCCTGTTGACCATCTGAGCCCCACACGGGTAGCATAGAAGGGCTTTTGTGCGGTTGCCTGCGTGCACTGCAACGGGTGTAGGAGGGACTGATGAGGAACCATGGGACATGTTCAGACACCGCAGAAAACATTTGTGTGCCTTGCTGCCCTTGGACATCTTTGCACAACCTTTGCAACCTGCTATTTTCTGCGCTTGCTTTGGATTTTAGTTCACGGGTGTAAAAGGGAAGGGAATGTAGAGGAAAGATTGTACGCTATACGTGGTCTTCTAGAACTGCACACTGGCCTCACAGACTCCTCCCATTTTCTCAGGCCATTGCCCTTTCAAAGGAGTTTACTTTGCGCAGGCTAATGGCATTTGCAGCAAATTTTCTCTCCTGTTCGCATTTATGTTTTTTCTTTCGTCGACTGGTGGTGTAGACATTGAGGCCATTTCTAGCCATCTTTGTTTGGAGCACAAATGACTCTTTGTGTGAAGTCTTTCTAAACAAAGAGTTTTCCAGCAGTTGCACGTTGCCCTCGGTCCCTCTGCTGTGCTGTGAAATACTCCGCATTCCTTCCGAACGCTCAAGCAGACACCAGAATGACCGAGGGTTCATTGCAGTGCATTCTGGGAGAGTGTTTGCAAGACTGCAGTCAGGATTTTATCCCCAGAGGCCAGATGTGAGCAAAGGCTGGTATATTTTAGTGTGAGACACATAATCATAAGCAGCTGGTGCTGAGGTCGGCTCTGGTGGTGATGGTTCAAGTGAATGAGGACTGGCTGTGGATGTAATGCAATGTGATATCTCAAAGCCTTTGTCCCATTGAGTCAATGCTATTTGCTTTTTTAGGTGTCCGTGGGCACATGTGGTTGTAATATGACCTCTGACTTTTAGGCTCAAGGGCAGCACCGTACTCCTGGCTAAATCCTTACCCCCATTCTTTGAAAATATGGTGACAAGTTAGGTTGACCCATAAGACTGTATTATGATGGAGGTTTACTACAAATCACACTCAGGTTGTGTAGGGCTCCTACAAACACACACCACTGCAACATACTGTCTAGAAGCTTCTAGAAGTCTTAGGTCTAAGAAGGTCTAACCGAGGTGTGTGTCCTTCATCAGCAAGCCATAAAGTTCCTCGCTGTGGATATTAAAATGGTAGAGAATCTGAACAGTCTGTGTTCTGACATTAGACTTTGTGTGCTTTACCTGAACTGTGAAACGTGGATAATTTTTGAACTTCAGTACAAGTGAGACAGAAACGGCACCCATTCTTGGCAGTTTGGATGAGAACCTGCATTAAATGCTGTACTGCTGCGACACGTCAGTTGTCTGTGCCGCCGAAGCGTATAGTTTTAATGAGGGAGATCTGTTTCCTGCAAATATGTTGTTTCCATATGTTAATGTGCCTTTATTGTAATCGAAAGGCGGCGGTGCAGAGGAGATCAATCTCTGTGCCCAGAAGCTGTGTATGCAAAGAGGTATAGATGGCTGCTTGGGGCAGCAGGGACCCCATGTGTGGACTCCTACCCATTTGTGTATCCAAGGCTCTTCTGCTGGGTGGATTTGTGGCCAGCTCGTACCCAGGGCTTCATCTGTACCTTTTGTCCTTGCGGGCTGTCTGAAACGTTCCTCCCCGATCCCCATCTCACTCCTGCCATCGCTTTTGTTTCCCCCAACCCTCTCCTGCTTTTTGATCAGAGATTTTTCTTTTTCCAGCCTTTGCCAGTAATAGACTGAGTTAAAAAAAAAAAAGAGTGAGGGAATCTTTGTCGTTTTTCTTCCTTTTAATCATTTTGTCTCATTAAGGGGATCCCTGTTTGACACCATGGCCTGTGCGGGGGTGCTCCGAGGGGCCTCCAGCTCTAATGAAGGTGCAGTTAACAGGATTTAGTGTGTGGCTGAGGCGGAGGGGTCCCGTGTAGAGGAGGCTTTTTGATTGGCGCGTGTGCTGCCCGATGGGGGCTGGATGCAAGTCCACGCGCCGGGTCGCTCATTAGGCCGGCCTGGACTAGGGGGTGTAGGAGGGGGTATCGACATATGTGAATTCCACAGTTGGGGAGGCTTCAGCCTGATTGGAAAGAGCAGGTCTGTGAACTGGTCCTGGTCCCCGGTTGAAAGGAACATCACTCAGATGGATTAATCTGGAGATCACAGACTTATGAATATAAACGCTCATTTTTAAAAGGTTGGCTGACCACTTCTAAGGCCGGGATGGAATTATTCCTGACTTCTAAGGGCAAAGTTGGCCATTTCTGGGCCTCTTTCACTTTAACTTGACTTTGCTGCTAATACTTTATAAACGGATTTGTAGAACAGAGAAAATAACAAGGGAACATGGCCCCCCTTTGGTGGCAGCACCAGTAATGATGTCCGAATTATTGTGCCTGTTACTCTAGGTGTTTGGTCTGAGGAGTTGGAGAATCTTCAGCCGTCTGTCTTCCTGGGTGTCACACCCTGGGAGGTGTGTCATGGTGTGCATGCCAGGCTTTCTGCTCCCACACAGAGACACACATTTGCCGTCATTCATGTGAAAGGGCCTTGAGATGCAGTTAGAGCCCCGGAGCTATGGGACCACCAGGATATAATAGCCTTTAGTTGTCAAATAGTTTTTTCTACACACACACACACACACACACACACACACACACACACACACACGTCACCCCGAGGACATACATGTACTATTGTCAAAGTTACACTTCTGCACCTGGGCTCTAAACAGCTACATTACATATATTTATTTAGCTGGTGCTTTCTTCAAAGTGAATCATAATGTTAAACCTCTTACAGTAATTTTACCAATTTCCACCTCTTTTTAATTGTCACTGGTTCAATTTGGGGTACATTTAAATTTACGGCTAGCCTAAGGATTCTGCAGCTGGGGGTGGAATTCAAACCTGCATGCTGTGAGTCCAAGCAAATACCCTAGCCACTACACCACATGCTGGCTGTCAGTTAGCTGGCATCTTGGAGGTTTCCTATTACCAGCATTTGCCTTGATCAAGAGGCCCAGCTAGTGGTCAGCTACCTGCGTCTCCTCAGATGAAATCTGTGTATTAATGTTGATTCTGAATGTAGACAATGCAAAAAAAATCATGTTCCATGCATTTATTTATGGTCTTTGTGGGTTTACTGCTTAGTGATTTCAAAACTCACTCTTATCCTTCACAATGCCAGTCAGCTGTTTTTCCATAATGTAGTGTAGTGGTTAGAACTCCTGCCTTTGGATACACAGGATTGGGTTGCAAAACCAACCTCCTGCTGTACTACTCTTGAACATGGTACTTACCCTAAATGCTTCAGTAACAATTTACTCATCTGAATCAATGAGTAAATCATTCTAAATAGCTTTAGAAGCAAAATTCAGCTAAGTGAACTAATCTAAATAAATAAATGTAAATGTAACATAAATAATGATCAGGACAAACTTTGGTGTGCTGCTTTGTGTTGGACTCTACCCTTCCAGATAGAAGTGTGGCAACCAAAGTCACTAAGAGGACCTCATGGTGACTACTTATTTGAGCACTGTCCCCGTAGACGTCACGTTCTAATGATGCCTTAGCGAAGGTTTCCGTGTTGTCAGTGCTGCAGTCAGTGCTGCTGTCAGTTAGTCCTTGTCTAGAGTGGGTTTGCCAAGTGTGTACACCTCATCCCCTTTGTCTCCCTTTTCTTCATTCCCCTGTAAGTCCCTTTGTCTTTCTGCTGAGGAGAGCAAACCCTGCTCATGACAGCTTATTTTACTCCTTTTTTCTCCATGGACTGCCTGTGTTGGTCTGGTTATCTGGTATTTAGACTATTTATCAAACTCTGCCTAAGCAGTGCATTAACTCTGTGTTGAATGTTTCTAAACTCTCCTCACTGGTCCAAGAGGTGAATCTTGGTGCATGGGGGGTCAAGAATGACAGGTGAGGGTAAAGAGAAAACAAGAAAACAGGCAAGGCTTAAGAGCTCTTTACTCTACAAGTCCTTCAGAGACATACTGTCCTGCTTCAGAGGCCCTGGGCCGGTTTTGTGGATCTGGTCTTTTTGAATGAAGGTGAGAGTGGACTGTGACACTCATGTTGAACCTTGTTAATTGTGAGTCCTGCACCGTGTTGAGGAAGAGCTCCCTACTGTTCTGTCTGTTACACCCCCACCCCCACCCCACTATTGCTCCCATTGCCTCTTTCTGGCAAGCACCAGATTGCTATGCTGGCAACTGCACCCCTTGTCCTGGTTTGGCGTCGAATTAGCTCTACTACTTTAAATGCTAGCTTTTACAAATTTCTGCTTTGTGGGAACCCCCCCCCCCCCCCCCCCCCCCCACCNCTACTTTAAATGCTAGCTTTTACAAATTTCTGCTTTGTGGGAACCCCCCCCCCACCCCGGTGTTTTGTATTCTCTTCCTTATCCTCTGTTTTGTGAGCATCTGTGGCTCCCCACTACCCCCACTCCTGCTATCCATACGGCCTGTTGTGTGGACACACGTTATTAGTGATCTGCCATTGCCTGATGATAGATGGGTAGAGCTAATAAAAACATTTCCTACCATAATTGGACAAAATCAGCGTTCCACACCTTTCCTCGCATTGTCTGTCACTGAACTGTTTTTATCGTTGTCACTCTAAATGAGAAGAAAATGAGTTTTCCTTTCAACTTATCAGTTTCAATGTTTAATTCTATATTTATCTTTGAAGATGAAGACCTCATTTTGAAGTTTTTGGTTTTTTTGTATAAAATCAAATGGGGCAGTGAGTGTCATGGTGAGCCGTCGCTTTGCAGTTGTAAGGCACGGGTTCAAATCCTGCTGCTTTTGTAAGTACTCCTGAGCAATGTATTTACCCATAACTGATTTTAAAAATTACCCAGCTGTATAAATGAGTAAATATTTGTAATTAGCTTACTGTACAAACCTAACATTTTATTTTGCTTTGGAGAAAATCATCCGCTAAGTGATTAAACAATAAAAAAAGCCTTATGTGAGCATGCAGAAAATGGCCCAGGATTATAGATGCCTGATAACAGATCTGGTCTTTTATCTCCTTTTTCTTCTCTTTTTTGTAAAGAAGATTAATGTTTGTAGCGCTACGGAATTACATTTCTCATTTGCCTAATAGAGTTGTGCAGACAGAACAGAATGTACACTGTGTGGAAGCAGAGAGCTGCTCCCCTCCTACATGGCTCTTTGCTCTACCACCTTCCTTTCTCTCTATGTGCATTGCCTGCCCTCCAGGTGTGATGTGGTCTTCTTTCTTATTCTTCTTTTTCTTCCATTTGGCACGCTGTTGCCTTTCTCAGTGGGAAGATCAGTTGGTCTCTCTGCTCATAGATCTGGACCATGCAAATGGTGCAGTCTCGAGGCCCCACCACATGTCATCTTTCCACACGGCTTGGTTCTGTAGCTTTCCATCTCCGGCCTGCTCTGCTCTGATTGTCTTACTTTGGATGAGCATTTAATGTCCCGTTGCTGTGGGCCACGTTTGTCATTCCCCATACTCTGATCCATCAGCTGAATTTACTTAGGTTGAACACACTTAACCTTCAGTTGCATCTGCAAATCCTCCTGGTTTCTGGCACTTGAACTCTGGATTTCTCCTTTGTCCCCCCCAGCTTGCTTTAGATACTTTGGTCATTCGGCATCCGCTGCACCCACTCTGTTCTGTTGCTGTGGTCCTTGTGTGCCTTGCCTGGCTTTGCTCATGAGCTACGCTTGTCAAGCTAGAACTGAAGTTAAATGCTTAATAACTCTCCAGTGGCACTGCTTAGCTACGGAGATTAGATCTTATCCAGGCCTGCAGCATAGCCCAGTTTGGCGGAATGGGGTGGTCCCCCTCTCCCCCAGTTTTTGCTCAGGGGCCATCATACCCAGGCGAATCCTCGGATGAAGAGCTTTATACTGGCCCTGTGTGAGCATCTGTCACATGGCGGTCACATGCGGTTGTGCTGGATACGAAGGGCTGGGAGTCTGTCTTTGTGCAACTCACAAGGAGCTGCTCTTGTTCAGTCTTCCTCTTATTCCCCCTCCCCAAGCCGTGTCTGATGCTTTAACCACAGATAGGCTTAGTTGCTGTGCTGTGTCTCTGGACAGTCACTTTACTGATGCCATTGATAAATCTTAACTCTGTTGTGACCATGAACATTAACTGTGGCAGGAGCTGATATGCAGACATGATAAACCCTATAAGAAGACCAACCAGGGAGAACTCACCCTCTACTTTGATGTGTTTTTATAGTCATCAGTTTCATGCCGACTTGACCTTTGTCTTATTGTTGCCCGGTTATATCACTCTCTCGCTGTGAGCTATCAGTTGGGCCCCTGCCAATGATCCCAAAGCTCGTTGTGAAGCCCTCTTTGGAGCCATGCACAAAAAGGACCAGAGTGGAAGCTGTCTTGGTTCCTTGGTCTCCAGTGAGTGTATCCCTTGGGCTCTCATCAACTGGGCAGTGTTTTTGGGAAGCTACAGTTTCCCTGCTGTGCCTTGTTCTATTTTCTGTGTTGCCACTACATAGGAGTGCAGTTGTGTCTGTGGGAAAACACAAGATTGGAACCAAACGCAGAACGGTCTGTGGCTCATCTTTTTTTTTGTCTTAATAAACCATCCTTGTTCTTTGTCCCTGAAAAGCATGTGGCATTTCTGAAAAGGCTCAATGTGCGGGGCTGCATGCTGCATTATGTTGCTCTGGTGCCCCCTCCAGAGGGCAGTTCCCCCCTTATACTCTGCACTGCAGAAGGGTGTTCACGGTCCAAGAATCGGAGGCTGTAATGTTGCTAGAGTGCAGAGAGGCTGTGGATACATAAACTTTGGAGTATCTTTAAACAACAGGTCTCTCCTCCCTAGACCCTGGAGCTGGATGTCTGCAGCGGGCCATAGAAACCCAAGTGGGCTTGGGGTTTAGCCCTGATATAGCATCAAGTCCAGCAGGAAAGTTTTAAAACCTGTGCTTTTTTCACTAGATATTACTGCCACTCTTATTACCTTTCCTGGCTTGCTTTTGACCAGAAATCCCTAGGAAATTTGGCACTGTAAACCCCAGGACCGGAATTGGTGCTCTGGTGTAATTCCCACTTTTAACCTGACCAGTTCTCCCATGGGTGAGTAATGAGCCAAAACAGGGGTTCACTGAGCATGTGTGAAAAATATTTGTATCCGTGCCCTTTCTGTTGAATGCATACCTATGTATATTAAAAAACCATTTATTTGATTAAGTAACATGCCCAAAAATGGCTTACAGACACTGGAATTGCATTCACTTCCTATAATGCACTACTCTTCTCAAGCAATACTTACATTCCAAAAACTACATCCTCTCGCCTGGACTTGCACCTAAGTTCCATGCTTTTGCTAGTGCCTGCTTTGAAATTTTCTTGAAAACAGATTTTTGAATCGTACACCGAATGTCAAATATAAATTTTTGCAAATTGCAAAATATTGAGTTCAGATAGCAAGGGATATTGATATATATCAATTATTAAATCAATTATTATCATTTACAGAACTTTTCTATTAAGATGCAGGTAATGAATAAGATACATGTAATGACACGTACATGTGCAGAATATTCTTACTGTATCATTTCAGGGAATCTTGATGAAGAAAATGCTGGGATTTTGACAACAGCATTGGTCCTTTGAATACAAGGCAGTGGCTCTAATGGCACTTCCTGCTGATCTCTCTACATGCGTCTCTTTATGGTCCTTTGTCACTGCTGATTTTTACTGTTCCAAAGTGTGTGAGCAGTTCTGATATTTGAACCTTTGCACCTTTTTTGCACCTTTTTTCTTTAGTTGTAAATAGTGGTAACAGAGCCTCTACTTCACTGCAAAGGATTGCACAGCTTTTTACCCCCATTTATTAGACAGGTTACACTTTTTTCCCATTCTGTTTCCATGCGTCACGCTCACTTGCTTGTGAGGGGTGATATCTGACACGGCTTGTGTGGCAAACAAATAACAACAGTTCACGGCACACCCAGTGATCATCTTGTGTGCTCTTGTGGATTGCCGGTGTACAGTGTCTCCCATTCTCTGACTATTTCACGGCTTTCCCACAGTTATCCTTCTCTGCATCCATGTCCAGTGCTGAAACCCTAAGAGGTAGAAAATGTGGCGGAGGGCTCTCGTTGCTGTTCTCTTCAATCCCTTTGCAAGACAGGGGTTTTGTTTCTGTAGAACTGGGTGGGAGTTGAGCCGGCAAAATGTCATGCCTAAATGTCATTTTGTAATGTAGTCAATGGTGAGGCGCACCACAGTGCTGAGCAGTCCAGAAGCAGGAAGTCAGTTTGTTTTCCCAGCAGGCTCCAGAACGAGCAGCACCAGGGTAAGCCAGGGCGCCGGGCAACAGAAGGCCTGGTGCTATTATTCCCTGAGCCTCATCAGGGGTCTGGGCAGATTAAGTCAATTAGATCCTGGCAATGGGGCGCGGCCAGACTGGGCCTCCTGGCAGCATGGTGGGCCTATATAGAGACACACCCACCATGTTGCCATACAAGCCCAGGTGCCCTGCCTCCTCAAACCAATGAGTGGTCTGCCGAGTTGGCACTGAGTTTGCATGGCTGCTCTACTGTTTGCTCACTCTTATCCTCTTATCTTTGGGATGCTTTGTCTTGTGTGAAGAACTATACATCCCCAGGAGTCAGTGTCAGAGTTCATGGTTTGTGTCAGTTGACTTTGGGAGGGATTAATGGAGGGTGGGGGGTACATTTGTTTGCTTTTTCCCCATAGCGACTGGCTCGCTGGGCAACTTTTTTTCTCCCCTTTGGAAAAATCCACGGACAATCCACGTCTGTGGATGTCTTCCAGAAAAATTTACTAGAAAAAAAGAAAGTTAGATGGGCAGTAGAGTTTTATGACAGGTTTTATAATAAAGCTTTATTTCTATGATGCAATCATTTCTCTTCCTTACACTGTCAACACTGTTGCTGGCTATAATGCTTAAGCAATATACCACGGTTTTATGAGTTTGTGTGATTAGTTTTGAGTTGCATTAACAATGTGCCACGTAGTCCTGTAAAACTAACAGTATAAACCGCTCTTCTGCCAATCGGTCAATGTACAGTCATGACTGACATAATATTATTTACAGCAGCTAAGATGGGACACTAGCTGGGAAACAGTTGAAGGATGGACAAGATGAACCAGAGGCCACATGGGGTTGAAGGAGCGAGACGCATATGGGGGGCGTTTATTTGAACCAGGGAAGAGGCCTGGGAGGATTAATGCATACAGAAGGCTTCCTTGGCAAGTACTAGCTGCCCGTGTTAATTGGTGAGGCAGGTTGGGAACTTTCCACTCGTGCCCTTTGGTGTGCATATGGGCTGGAGCTGCCCTCTTGCTTAGACCCCTTTGTGTGCGCCACCATGGGACTCAGTGCTGCTAATTCCTCTACGCGTTGCACCCTTTCTGCCTCTCAGGGTCATCCCCCTTTGTGTGCTCCACCACGGGGCTCAGCGGTGCTAATTTCCCCCGTGTAGCATTTTTTCTGCCTGTCTTTATGTCTTTGTCTACCCTGCTGGATAGGGAGACACTCTTGCAGTGAGCGCCGTGGTGATTTCCATGCTAATGAAATTTCCCGAGAGGCTGCCCCCTATGGTCGTCTTTGTGGGGACAGTTAACACTGATCGAGGCCCTCGGGTTTATGCCTTAATTATGAAGTCTGGCTTTCAAATCAATAGAGGTGATGGCCTAGATGAACATTAAGATTTCACACAGAGTTGGCATACCTAAGTAAATATTTGTAGAGATTTGTTTTCAGGCTTTGCCGAGACCATGGCATGGTTTCTCAACGGTATAAACTTATAGGAGTTCTGCTAAACAAACTTCATATACACACACTGATTTGAAATGAACTGAAATGTCAGACTTTGGGAAATATGTCACCAGTGCTCCCCATAATGCAATCCTGGTTCATCCATTGCAGGTGCAGGTGCAGGTTACAGGTACAGCTTGGGAAAGGCTGGATCACCTAGCAAAGTGCTGCAGATGAAATTATAGGAAGCAGCCAGTGAGTGGGAGTGCTGTGATGTGGGATTGGAACCAATCACTTCTTATATTCAACACGCACAAGTGGGGTAATGCTTCAACACCATGGATACAGAAAAGATGCAGGTAGAGTTACAGAGAGAGATCTACCTAAATAGAGGCAATAACAGTATGGGACAAAAGTGCAATAGCAGCAAGCTTGTCTTTTGAGCAGACCAGCGTTTGCATCTGTTCTTGCGCTGCTGCTGTTGGTGTTCATTGCATGTGTCCCGTGGGGCAGATAGAGAGCTGCAGTCAGGCTTGACTTTCCCCTGCAAAGCGCTGATTACAATGACAGGCAATTTGTGTCCTAACCTCAGGGACGGCTGCGCTCCTGCACGCTCACGCCGCTAACAGCGCATGCACACATACATGCCCAGCACACACACTTAAAGGTACCTCCCAGTACCTGCACACAAATGGTGCGTTATTTAGTTTGTCTATATTTACTTTATATGTACACTTTTCTAGAGTGACTTACATGAATGGCAAGGTAATTTTTATTTTAACAATTTAGGATAAGGATCTACGTCCGGGGGCACTAAAAGAGATGGTGGGATTTGAATGTGGGTCCTTTGAATTCAAAGGCAGGAGCTCTAACCAGTGTGCCACCTGCAGCTCCTATAGTACATTTAAATGCACATATACATTTAAAGCCAAAATGTGTGTTGGCTTACATGTTTCATGCGATTACTCTTTAATTTGTCGACGCCTTTATCCAAGGTGACTCACAATGTCAGGACCAGTACAATACATTTATGCTTTTATGTGTACAAGATAGAAATCACATGGCTATTTGAGATAAAGTACATTGCAGTTACCACAAAATCATCAAGATTTTTTTAAACAAGATGAGCCTAATAAATAAACATAACAGAAAACCTTAATATGTGTGCTGGATTTTGGGAGACAGGGAACACTACGGTGAAAACAAAACGACTGTGTTCACTGTTGTCAGCAGATGGAATAAGAGGTGCCAAGTTAAAAAATCATAAAAATGTTTGCATAATTAAATTATCCCGGGAAGCAGTGTTCTTTGCAGTCGCTCAAGGGTCTCGTGTCACCTTTTGCGGGATGTATCAGCTCCTGCTGGCTGGAAGTGTGGTCCAAGCGGATGCAGAGTCTGCAGGGGGTTGGGAGAACAAACAGCACAACAGCACTTGTGAAACACTGCTTTCTAACTGTGGAACCACAGTGTGAGCTTGTCACAACAGTAGAATAGCACTGTTTGAACAAAAGCTGTGAGAGTACTTTTGCTGGATAGCAGCCTTTGCTTGAGGCTGTTAGTGTTTGTACATAAGTGCTGATTTTTTTTTTTGCATACAGTAAATGTATATAATTGAAATTACTTGCTTATACGATGAGGAAAGAATGGCATTTGTTGCTGCAGAAAACCATAATGGGATAAGACTAATCCCACTGACTGAACGGCGTTTTTTGTTTTTGCATGCAGGCTAATTATTCTGATTGGTATTGAGATTTTTATCTGGACCTAAAATGAGTACGGAGGAAAATTGCCCCTTCCATTACAATTCCTGCTTTCCAGTCTTGCAGGAATAATTGAACGCCCTTATAGTTGGCTGGGAAAAAGAAATCAAATGTTATTTTAATCTAATTTGCTACTGAACAATAGTCTCAGGACTGTGTTAAATTCATAAAAGTGGGTTAATGCAATGAACTTTAATAAGGTAATTTGTGATGTACTGGATAGTGGTTGTGTCCTGCTGTCAGGTAGGTTTTTAAGAAAAACATATGCTGAAAAGGACATTAAAATGAAAGGGGGGCAAGGAGAATTTCATATGTAGAGGTGAAAGTGCTGTTGTCACAGTAGATAGAGTGGAGTTGGTTTGTAAAGCCACTGCTTCCATTTGTTGCGCATGCCTGCTGGTAACTGTAATTGCTGTCCTGTCCGCAAAGGGAGGTAGAGTGTCTTGAGTAGGATGTAGTCCCCCAGGCCTGTCTGAGGGCGACACACTGGTTGACCATCTGGCAGTGGATAACTGGGTAGCTGCTGGCTTTATGATCGATGCTCATTGTGAACCCTTCCCATGTATTACCTGCTGCTGCTACCTATGCAGGAGAGTTGGTCGCGATCATCTGCCATTATCTTGGGCTTGCACGTTAGATATTTTGGTATTCTGTTAGTAGTGTTAACTTATGACCAATTAAAATCTGTGCCTTTACATTGATTTACTGTGTGTTTAATTTCCCCTGGTTCTTCAGGACAGGCTGTATCCTTTTTTATATTCTCTATATTTCTCACTACCTCATCAACTGCAGCCTGGAGACTGATCTAGGGATAGATTAACTGTATTGGGTTAGTGGGGAATGTTTCTGTCACTGAGTGAATGCAAAATCCATAGTTTCATTAAAGGGCCAGTGATCACAGCTGCCACATAATAAAGATGGCCCCAGCACGCACTTCATCATGTGCTGGGAGCCAAATGCACTGGCCAGACTTAGATGATTGCTTTCAGATGTTGGCACCAGTCAGGTTTAAAGGTCAAGGCCATGGCCACAATATGGTTGACAGCTGGATATAGAAAGGGGAAATGGGTTGGGGTGATGGTACACAAGAAGCAAAGGTGCACAGCATTCCAGGAGTTGGGCATCTGCAAACTATACCAGCAGACTAGTTTGCGTTGAATTAGTCTCAACTGACTTTGTGAATGAGCTCCTTTTTTCTCCTTGGGTTGGAATGTGGCTGCTAGCATAGCTCCTTCCTATAGCTCGTATAGTGTGCTTCCTTCCTGTAAACCCCTGGTATAATGTGACTCCAGCATGCTTCAGAAAGGGCAGACAGCGGGACAGGAAGAGATGATGAAAGATACAAAGAGGAAGAGTACTCTCTGAGGACAGGGGTTATTGTGTTGCATGGATACCTGGGCTTGGTCAATTATCCAGAAAACTGGCTGAATTTAGAGCCTGAGAAATGTCATAAACTGAGAGTCACTGACTAAGGAAATTATTGAAATTTCAGTTTGCCAGAGGAAAAAAAAAGGAAACATTAACCACTGTTGTCCCAAGGCTGAAGAAGAGCATACACCTTTTTCTTTTTAAAGCTGACTTTATTTAAGATAATCTGTTTGTTCCATGATTATTGGCTTGGTTTGGAAGGGTTTGTTTAAGAAATGTGTTTGAGGGTAATCATAAATTCAAAATAAGATTGGGAGAGAGAGATAAGGTAAAGTGAATGAGAAAGGAAGCTCAACCTTTAATCCTGCTGATTGCTCCAGGTTTTTGCCCACCGTTGCATCATTCCCTTAATGTATTAGCTCTGTGTCAAGCCAGAGACTGGGGGAGGGGGATTCTTGCTTTCTTGCTGATTGACAGGAGTTTCTGAGGCTTGATTTATTGCACCAAAGGGTGCCTGGAGATCACTGGAGACCAGTCAGGACTGTGGCGTGATTTTAAAGCTAATGAAAACAGTAAACTCTTCCACTGGGACTCGCTGCTGTGTGGATGCGCACCACCGCTGGCATCCCCACATGCTACCCAAAAGACTAGGATTCTAATTAGAATTTTTTTGTAAATGCCTGGTAGTGTCCTGCTGTAAAAAATGTAATCTATTAATTAAATGTGGACAACACTACTGTTGTTTTTTTACCCTGTTTTTAATTGAACATTCCTTTCTTCACTGTGCCTTGCCTGGTAGTTTTCAATGTCAATTACTCCATAGTTTTTCTTTATCAAATACTTTGCTCCCTCTGAACTATCATGATTGTAAATATTTCCACTGTATTGCCAAGCTCCCCCTAGGTGTGTTGGTGGAAGATCGATTGCCTCCGACATGATGTGCACCAAGGCCTCCTCAGTGAAGGATAATGGTCTTGTGGCACTCCACTAAGAGATGGACAATTTTCTTCATGTTCCAGGCCTTGCAGACAACTAAAATTGTTATTCAAATATTGCTTAGCAACTGCTTTCCTGGAAATCAAGTGGCATATCTCACAGATCTTTTTATGAAAGCAGTTTCTACTGAAGCAGCAGATGCACCTTGCTTGAGGGGGTAGCCTTCTGGGATGTGCAACTGCAAGTGTCAAATCCAACTTGCTGTAGATGATCCTTAAATTTTTTCCTCCTTATTCTTTTCAAAAGCTGTATCCTTTTGATATTATTCACTTTTTTATTTCTAGCATACAAATGTCATTCCTTGCAGTGTTTTTTAAATCTACACTAATTGTTTTCTTCATTCTTGTTCTCAAGTTTTAGATGTCTGGGTTTCTTCATCCAAAAACACAAAATTCACAGTAAGAAATCTCACCAAATGGAATGAGAGATTTTTTGTTATTATTATAATCAACATTTTTTTCCACATATTTTTCTTTGCGGGTTCTATAAAATCAGAAGAGAGTGAAATGTGGCATGGCTGCCAAGTCTCGATCGATTACACGTCACCAAGGGATAAAAGGCTGCAATCTGAGCAATTTAACTCCAAAATGTATTTAGTCTTGATTCCTTTTTCATTTCTGGAGCAAATGGGCCGAGTCACTGGTGGCAATTACAAAGGCTGAAGGCTGAAGGCGGAACACGTGCTTCAGAGGTTTTGATCCACTGAGGCTGTCCTATGTTGAACTGGTACCAGGTCTGTGTTCCCCCAGGCAAAACTGAATCTAACTTCCGCACTTCTGTCTGCATGAGTAGAACCAAAGGTCAGTGCAGTGGGATTTAAAAAAAATTTTTATTTATAAGAAAAGAATAATCTCCATCGGAGGTCCAGTTAGTTAAGTAGCTGGATATTTGCTGCTGGGCTCAGCTATCACAGGGAATAACGATACACACGTCATCAGCACAGTTAAATGGAAAGTGGACTGTTTTCAGAAGCATGTGGTCTGGATTGCAATAAAAATATTATTTCATTCTTGAAAAAAATTATATCAAGACCCTTATTTTACATAGAGCACATTCATTCTTTCATACATCATTTTAATTAGTTTTTTTTAACCATTCCTATCGAGTCTTGCATTGGTGTAAATGCGGTTTAAACAATAACGAGTCAGTTCTCTTAACAGGCATGTGGGAAATTTGTGGAGAAAAGATGCAAACAAAATGGCATGATGTAAAACTTCAGTTCCCCTAAAATCGCTTCAGCTATTAACTAGTCATGCATATCCCATATCCTACATTATTAACGTGTCACGTCAGCCTCCCAGAATTGCATCTATTTCCTCTTCATTTAGTGACTGGCTCTAGCCCCCCATATGTGTTGAAAGCTGTCGAACCCCATCTTGTCCCCATGTGTAGTTTCCCTCTACAGCTGTATTGGGTCACAGTAGATAGCCAGTGAACACATGGGGAAGCATAGGTTATTTCGGTGTAGCACAATTAACGGGTTACATGTCTGCCCTGAGCTTTTGTATGAGACAATAAGTGGGAGTTAGGGGGTCCACGCTTGGCCATCTGCGCAAGGTTGTTTTTCTTCTCCGTCAGACTACACGAGCCATGCGGTTGTAGCTTCCCCATGGCTGACCTTTCATGGGCCCCATGCAGATCAGCAGCTTATTCATGACTGTTCCCTGTGTGAGAACAAGGGCAGGTCTCACTTGCCTGGGGAGGACAGATGTGGTTTTTTTTGGATGACATGGCTATCTTTTCTTGGGTTGAGAATAGCACCAGGTGATTTGTAGGATACATAGGAAGGAAATCTGAGGGACTGCTTTTGTGAGAGGTTTGGCAATCAACTGTCCAGCTGCTTTCTATCTGCCATCACTCAGGAGGAGGATAGAATCAGTCAGCCAAGTTTGTTTTACTAGAGGGGACCCCAAAGTCCTCTATCATTCGATCTTTCATGTATTTATTGTTGTCAACAGGAACCCACGGTTTGTTAGGGATGTAAAAGTGTAATATATTAGATATTTGAAATGGTTTAACCACCCATGGATGATCATTAAAAAGAAACCGGTGCTTCACTTTATGGGCATAAAAGTATTTTGACCAGTTGTTTTCCATTAATGGGATGTGGACTTCTTTTATCCTACTTATTTGCCAAAAGTAAAAAAAAAATGCTTTTGAGAGCAGGAGAGGCACGTAGAATGCATACAGTGTGCTGTAATTTCACAGTTTCTAAGGTGCTTAATTTTGAAAGGAGTTTAAAATGCCAATGGTTGTGTTATGTGTGTTTCTTCACCATCGTTTTTTTTTCTTTGAAGAAAACAAAGATTTTCACTTACAACATTGCATCCAAGCCTGTAACTTTTTTCTTTGCCGAATATGTGGACATTAGATGCTAGAAACCACAGTTGTGCTCAGATTTGTTCTTGGCTGCTGACTTGGACTGCTGATCCTAATTGCTAACTTTAAGTAGCCAATGAAGACTTTTTCCTTCTCTTTTTTGTGATGGGTCCCCCACTTAATTCTCAGTAGAGCTCTATAAGCTTTATGGAGTGTCCTGGGGACTTGTGCATATGTATGCGTAAGATTCTGCATGTGTCTTTGTGTGGCAGAAATGAATTAATAAACTGTTGTATACTTTATGCCCTCCGGTATGCAACCACGGGACATAGAATATTTCTGCTTTCTGTAATTTTTCCTTGTAATTTTTCCACATTCTTGTCCATTTGATGTATAATTGTGCAATTATTTTATCAAAAGCTTGAATTGTATTGTGTGCACATAATTGTAGATATTATGCCAAATATATCTTACCAGTGGCATTGCTGGTTTAATGAGTTAAATTAGTACTTTAACAATAATTCTTGTGTGATTCTATTACATGGGTTTTTCCAGAAGTTGTTCCATATGCCTGAAACATTTCCAAATTCATCTGTTGAATGTGGGTGAGATGTGGTACCGGTGTTAGACATTTGACATTCCTTGATTTCCAACTGACTAACTGCATGGCCTTTCCTCCCCTCTTGGACGACAGTGTTTGCTCCAGCCAGTTGCATGCTGCTTGGGACCACACACGGTGCTCTTTCCCCCATGCTCCCCACAACTCCGGATGTGGCTCTCTGTTTAAGTTCCGTTTCTCCTCTTTTTTTTCCTGCCCTAAGTAAAACAAACAGTTGTGGCTGCGTCGTGGGCCTGGCATGCATTACATTCAGATGACCAGAGGGCAAGGGTAGCGAAGCCAGGTCCACATCTCTGGGCTCTGAACTTCAGGGATTTGAATGTATAGACTGTAGAATGTATACTTCTGTTTAACTCTGGAGCATAGGCTCTGTGTTTTTACTGTTTGGCTGTTTAAAATGGATTTTGGAATGACTAGCAATAGGACAAGTAAAACATGTTGGTACAGTTGAAAACTAATTTTATTCCCCCTCAAAGCATTCACTTAATAACATTCTGTATGTCTTCCCAGCTCTTCTACAGCAGTTGCCAGAGATGCAGGGGAGCTGTGACTTGCTTTGCTTTCACTCCTATTTTGTCCCATAAATGTGTTTGCCAGATGAACTTAAACTTTTGACTGATACCAGTATTGTTAGTCACCCTGAGAAATGGGAAAATGGAGCATTAGCCAAGTCTGAAAATGTAGGTGACTGACGGAAGTAGAATAATTCAAGTCTCCTTGTAGCTACATGTTGCTTGTCTTGTCTCTACATTGGCCACTTGCTGGTGAGACAGTACCTGTGGCTAGGCACCCTAATGTTTGCAATTTCTCTATTCTTCTTGACTGCTCACTGGGAGCTGTACTTAAAAATGCCATTGGAAAAGCATCCTCTCATTGAACTTGACTTTTTTATACTTGTGGTGGGCTTGAGCAAGCGTACCGGAGCAAGTGGTGGACTTCAATCCTAGGTATCTCAAGCCCAGAGGCTCTAACCACTGTACTACCTGTTGCAGTGTGTCTGAAGGACCAGTAAAAATATTTTGCCCCTCTATTTCTCAGAACATCCATGAATGCTGAAGAGGCCAAAAAAGAACAGGAGATATGAAATGATGTGGACAGTGTTTTTCCCCCAAAAAATCACTTGTAACCACTCTTGTGGCTATTCTGATCCAAACAGGGATAACAGCAGTATGTTGTTTATTAAGCATTAACCACTCAGTTCTGTTCAGCTGAATCCACACTGCTGTTATACTAGGCTTAGTGCATCATAAATAGAGCAGCATATCATTTTTCATACAGCAAACTACACCGAAAACAATTAGCTGTGAAGAATGTTATATTAGCTTAGAAGTAATTACATTCAATTTTAGCTACACGTTGTCCTTCTTCATTGCCACAGCAACATATCTTGGCACAACACAAGGACCATTAGCCAGTGTACCTGCAGAAATTAATTTATGGAGTACAGTTTTAGGAAAGAGAATAAAGGGAGTAAGGGGGATGACATAAACCGGAGGTGACAAAGGAAATAGAGAGTAAACACTGAACGACAAATCTATTACACTCAATATCAGGTTTATTTCTAGAGCCTCATAGCTATGTATTAAAATAGATGCAAAGGTGCCCTTTCTGGTTCAGCACATTGACTGCAAATACATTGATGACAGCACTATCTCGATTGGGGATCCCATTAGCAACTGTAACAACACTGAGGATACAATCAGCAACACCATGTTCATTGAGGGTGCCATCAGCAACTTCATCACCATTGGGGACACCACTGACTACAAAACTGAGGAATTTGACATGCATTGTTTGACTCTTGAATCCCTAACACCCCTCTCACCACAGCTCCTGCTCCAGGACAGTAATGTATCTTGTGTGGTTAATGACGTTGGGGGGGGGGGGTATAACCTTTGGGAATGCTGGAAAAAGTTTCTCTACCTCTTATGCGTTTGTGTCTTGCAACAAGAGAGGCAAAAGCATTGAGCGAAATGACGGTGTCCTACACTCATACTCACTGATATCGCTTCCAGTGCTCTTCACACAGGCTCATTTTGTTGCACATTACATACTGCTTTGGACACTCTAACATTCATCCACTTAATGTTTGCTCTGGAGCTTTGAGCGTTCCCATTTATACCATGCTGCTATTTTGGGGCTATATTTCTTAGTTTTAAAAATAAATGTAGGCCACTTCCTGTGAAATCTGTGCGCATGCCTCAATTGCATGCCTCAATCCCCTTCTCTGGTGTAATTTGAGAGCGGTTCTCTGCAACCAGTTTAATTGTGATGGACGAGAGGTTGTAATACCGCTTGCACACACTATAATATAGTATACTCTCTGAAGTAATAGTAACCTAGCTGTCAGATGGAAAAACTTGACCCTGAGGCGAGAGCTATGACACCCCCCCCGGTATTTGGGTTGGGCTAATGAAATGTCCGACTCTTGCACCCCCCCACCTTCTTTTTCAAAATATGCTCATTTCCACAGGTTTCAGCTATTGTCTGACTAACCAGCTAGTGTTGTTTGCTTTAAGGAAATTTGCCCCCCCAATCCAAAATCTGAAATGAATCAGGTAGTTTGTCAGATTTAAATCATGTTTTACTGTTTGTTTGATAAAATGAGTGCAGGGGAACAGTGATGCTGTCCAGGTGAAGGCATATTATGACCTTTGGTTGTTTGGTATCCTAGCATAAAGCTATCTTTGTTTTCCCCCAAAATACCCAGCTACGTCTTTCTTTAATTATGCTTTGGCGAGATGACGTGTCCTTCATCTTTGCTTTGGCAGTTTCACTATTTGCCTCGTGGATTCTAAACAAGTCATTTAGAACTGGGTTGAGATAGCAAAGAAAACCCTGAAAGCTTTGTTGGTTTGGTATAAATACACAGTCTTTTTTATATACTTTATTCGTTATAGTGGTGGTTTAGCAGTTTTGCTGTTTTAACTCAGCTGTAGCTTTACGAGTGAACTATGAAGTTTTAAAATTGCATACGTTGTGATGCTGGTGAAATATTCCAATTTAAATAATATTGTTAATCTTTACTTATATGAAACCTTTGTCTAAGATGTATTTTGTTCCATAACAAACCTTACAATGATTTACCAGCTATACAACTGGGTGTTCTTTCTGTAAAAGTTCAGGAGAAGTACCCTGATTAAGCATACAGCAGCAGGAGCTATAGACTGAACACAAATACAGTCCCCTGGCTTCCCATGGAGACTGAAGCTTTGATCACACTTGTCAGCAGGGTTTTCACTGGCTTTATTAATGAATTCATCTGTATTCCCTCTCCATGCAGTGGGATTATCGATGACATTTGGCTGTACGTAAGGACTGCTATGTTATCGTGATGACAGAGTAATGTCAAATGATTTTATTAACGAATCTCAAATGTTGCTCATTCTGTCTCATTGGAGGCCTCCTGGTTTTAAAAGGTGAGGACAGGTATCAGCAGGTGTGTGCCAGGTACTCCGCTTGTGACCAACAGCTAGGGGGAGGTGGAAGTTTTGCTCTCTGGCAGCGCTCTGCAGCAGGAAGGAAATTCCCAGCATTCTTGGCATTTTCAGGCCTGTCACGTGGGCCCGAAAGCAGCCAGGGAACATGTACTGGTGTCCCAGCTCACTGGGCCTTAGAGATGGGGGGAGGGTGGCAGATTTGCTGGACTGGTGACCCCATCCAGACATCCACAATGAAAGGCACTGTTACTTAAATGGTTTGTTAAGCTGTGAATCAGTTTGTGTTTGTCACTGGTTTTGTGCTACAGAAACCAAACCAGGAATAACTGTTTAGATATTTGTTTTGTGAAGCCATTTTGCCTCTGTTATCTTAGATGCAATTAATAGAAACATTATTATGATCAGTTGGTACAAGTACACAGCACTGCCTGAAATCAGAAATAGTTTATTATTGTTATGACTTTTTTGCTTGAGGTGTTTTGGGTGGTTTTATTGGACATGTTCATGTACCCATATCTTTTAAAGGCATTTTTATTTCACCCAATCTCCATTTTAAGTTCCTGATTTAAGTTTTTACAGTCTGCTGGATCAGAAACTTGCTAGTGATGAGGTGAAGTGATGTTGTAAGAATATCACTGTAGATTTGGAATTGAAGCTCATATCTTACTCACCAGTAGCGTTCCGGGGGGAATCGAACCGGAATCTTTTGCAACCAAAGACTGTGTACTTACTGACCCCGGTTTGATGTGGTTCTGGGATGCTGAAGGAGCTTTCAAACAAACAAACAAAGCTTAGGGGGTAAACAAGCTGTGATCCAAAATATTCCGTGCACTGGCACGAGTTGCAAAAGCCACCGTAATCACAGGGATGAAAACCCTTGCCGTGACTCCCTGTCAGGAGCCTGACAGCTCTCAGAGTGCCAGGGAAATATAACCTTTCTATTATTTCATGCATTCAGTAAAGTTTTGGGGGTATTTTTTGAGGGAGGGACGTACAACCTAAAAATGCACCTTCGGACCTCAGTTGCATATGTGTCAGTCTTTCACATGGTAGCAAGTGACCACTTTGAAGGAATGTGCTTGCATGCTCTGGATGTGTTGGCCTTTGGGGTCTAACAATCTTTCAGATATTTGGGGAACCAAAAGCAGCGGTATTGCTAAATAGAGTTATACAGAAATGCTGGAGGGGATGCTTTAGGCCTGCTTTAATACCAGGGACCCCAATTGTGGTTAACGCATCATGACACTCTGTCTGTGTGTCTTAATCCCTTGGGTTTGTCCTGATGAACACAGGGACCAGCCAAAGTGCCATCTGACTTAATTAGGCTATTTTCTGCATATGTTGTTCAGTTAGAACTACAGAAGTAAATGTCCTTTTTTGCACCAGAAAGGCACATTGTGTTTAGGCTGTGACAAATCAGTGCATAAAAAAGAACGACAAGGAGACACTTGCCTCCCAAACCACAATCTTCAAGCCCTTCAGCAGTTACTGCCCCAGAGTCAGCTGGATCTGGTTGGGCATGCTGACCCATAATTTCTGTTTTGTATGCAAGAGAGTCTGTTCTGCTCGTCATTTACCAAGAAAGCATTGGGTTTAAGCCCCATCTAGGCCTGGTGGGCTGGTTCTCATATGGGTAGCAGCATCCTTCTGCAATTATTAGCCCGACCTGATTGTCTCAGTGTGGCAACCAGCTACCTGAGCGATGGGGCTTCTGCTGCAGAGGTCAATATGTATCCGAGCCACTTGTGGTCCTCCCATGCCCGCTGTGTGGAAACTATTAATGTCAAAAATGTCAGATTTTGTTCCATTGTGAAGTTTGTGAGCCAGGAAGAATCTGTTTAAGGAAACGGATTATCCTACAGCGTTGATATTGACAACGACTGTTTCAAAGTGAGGACGTAGCCGGTGTGTCTGGGCTGTGGTGGTGCTATAGGATCATCGGCCTCCTGCTTCTCACTTTACCCACGTTTTAAATGTAAAATTTTCTACAAAAACTGTCTTTACCCCCCCCCCCAAGACAGAAAAAGCAGGAACAGTAGATGTCATGTGGGAGGTGGTTTTATATGATTCATTACAAATAGTTTTGGTATTTCTGTTTTTAAAATATTTTGTCAGTTATTTCTTACCAACTGTTTTCCAGACCACCTTTTCCAGAGTTTTATTGTTCTTAGCAGTGGCAGCCTTTGAAGCACTGTGGTATTGTATCGCCATGGTTGTGCAACAGTAGGGGAAACCCTGCTGTCCTTGCAGATGTTTCACTGGTTGAAGATTTAGGGTGGATTTATACCTAGTGCACCTAATGTTCCTGGACATCACTCCTTTGAGTGTTGACAGTTTGCTGTTTTTTCTTGCTCGCTCAAGGAAGCACATCCTTCTGACGAAATCCTCTCACTCTCACCAGACTGAAAACTCCCAGACTGTTTACTAACATGCGTTCAGCTGGATTTTTATCACAGATTGTGAAAGACCTGCAGTGATCCTGGCCTCAGCCCTCTTTAAGCAGTCACATTTTGGTTTAGATGGGTTTTCTGCAACCTCTCGCCTCAGATCAGGGGATTGGATCATCTCCAAAGTGTCTGGCAAGGGCCCTTCTCGGAAACAATTGCTCCCTGAAATCCAGGAGCCCATCCCATGGACTCTCCAGATTGGTTAATTTGCACTTAGGCTCGGTGCCATTGGTTGGCAGACATTCATGAGGAGTGCGTGATGGGGTATGTGTCGCTCCAGCTGGAAGAATAAGTCTAATGGAACTGGTATCATTGTGCACTGGGAGGAGGTAGAATGTTATGTTGGACAGATGTATGGCTCTGGGGATGGAAAGGAGATGGACAGAGATCAGCAGTGAATGTGTGTTTGGATGGATATTGGGCTAACAGATGTGCCAATGGACTCGCCAGACAGTATTTTCCCATTGTTTTTAGAGTTTTGTGGTAATTAAGTGTTAACTTTTATATCTAGTATGGTAATAAACATGTCACGGAGCTTTTAAGGGTGTTGGCTTGTACTAGTAAAGAATTTAAGTCCCTGGCTACAATTGCAGATGTTTGCTAATTTTTCCCACCTTGGCAACCATGCAAAGCAAACCCGGAGCCTAGCCTGTTTAAGCAGGAAAGAAAACAAGCTTCACCAAGGAACATTTACTCTGTTAAATCCTCAAACCTCTGGGATAGTTTCTCTGTATTTCTGGGTGAGAGTCTCTGTGGTTTCTACAGGCTCTTCCCTCTGGCCTTGCAGCCTCACTCCTTTCCTGAGAGCCGGCTAGCTTTCACTCTCCAGTCTGGCCCAGCGTCTGTGCCAGAGTCCGTTTGCATTTTTTAGCCCTGAGTGTTCTGGCCTGTTTGTTTCCTGCTTGGCTTCCTGGCCCAGGACCCCACCTCCCTCATCTACTTTAGCCCAATGCAACAAAAAGTTGACTTTTATTTAGTGGGCAGCTGCAACGGGCCACCCTGCGGATTATCTTCATGTGTGTAAAGTGTCTAAGAAGTATGTGGGCCTTTGTCTGCACAGCAGTCTTTGGAGAGTGCATAGTTTTCCATTACATTGTCGCTGCTGTGGAAGCTGGCTGAAGAAGGCCAGGTTTGTTGTTCTCCTCCACAAGTTTCGTGATGGCTGCTCTGTCATACAGCGGCTGAAGTTTACAACCAAATCACTAGGAGAACGCTCAATGTGTGCTTGCTGGTGTGCAATGGACAGGCATCTGTACACTATACTCTACACTACTGCTCCTTTGTAGTCAGGCCAAGACTCCATAATTTGTACTTGCATGATTGTGGCCTTAAACAGATGCGACAATGAGATTATATGTGCCAAGAATTCCCCATGTATGCCAAACATTCCCCACACATTACACCACCACCACCAGCATGAAATGTTGAAACAAGACTGGTTCAGTCATCTGTGTGCCACTGGAGGAATTTAGATTCATCAGATCAGGTGATATTTTTCCAATCTTCAGCTGTATAGTTATGTTGAGCCAGTGCACTGTAGCCTCATCTTCCTGTTGTCGGCTGACAGAAGTGGATCCAATGTGGTCTTTTGCTGTTGTTGCCCATCTGACGCAAGGTTTGACATGTTGTGCATTCAGATATGCTTTTCTGACCACTACTGTTGTAAAAAGTGGTTATTTGAGTTACTGCTGCCTTCCTGTCAGCTCGAACCAGTCTGGCGATTCTCCTCTGACCTCTCTCACCAGCAAAGTGTTTCTGCCCATAGAAGTGCCACTCACTGGATATTTTTTGTTTTTTTGCACCATTCTGTGCCCACTCTGGAGATATTGTGTGTGAAAATCCCAGGGGTACAGCAGATTGTGAAATACTCGAATCACCCCACCTGACACCAATCACCACAGACCTTGTCACTTAGATCAAAATTTTATCCTGTTCTGAAGTTTGACGTAAACATTTCTTGAAGCTTTTGACTCTCTTGCTGTGTCTGCGTGATTTTTTGCATTGTGCTGCTGCCATATGAATGGCTGATTAGATAATTGTGTGAAAGGAGCAGGTGCACAGGTGATTCTAATAAAATGGCTGGTGTGTGTATTTGTCCATCATCAGTACTTAGCTTAGTGGTGCCTCACAGGTACTGGACTTGGATTTTGGATCTAGGGTCAAATTTAGTTCACTCAGCCTGTTTCATTTACATCCCCATGTTCCCAAAGATGTACAGCCAAAGACATTGGTTAATCATTCCATACCCTTTCATACCCTTCCCTAACTTGGAACATTACACAGCTTTGCATTTCCCCTTACTTTTGATTCAGTGTGTTCAAGGTTATTTGTAATCAGTCGCACATATGACTTTCCCCCACCTGCACATAGACTTAGCTAGGTAAATTTAACCAAAAACTTAGAGTAATATAAAGGATACATGAGAAGGAGAATAACAGTAAAGGTGTTTTTTTTAAACCTCAGCATAGAGCTATTGCAGGGGATATTGGTTGTAGCTTTGAATGCACATCAATCCATATGGAGTTTGTGTGCCCCCCCCCCAGACACGTGTTTTAAGTGAATTTGAGAAACAGAATTGCCCACAGTGTCTGTACCTGTGACTGAATGATTACTCTTTGTGTTAGTGCCCTATGTCCCAGGCTCTGGACCACTGCAACCATGAAAAAAGTGGTTGATGAAAATAAATTATTAATTCTTTTTTAACTTTCATTTTAAGCACAAAGTGTGATATTTTAACTTCCAAAAATAGTACTTTAATTATGAACCAAAATTTAATGTCTGCAGCTTGTCTCCACTTTGTAAATTGAACAGAGAGTCTTAG
This sequence comes from Arapaima gigas, assembly GCA_900497675.1. NCBI lineage: Eukaryota > Metazoa > Chordata > Actinopteri > Osteoglossiformes > Osteoglossidae > Arapaima > Arapaima gigas. Next base: position 431,055 of record UFQX01000075.1, read on the forward strand.
CTGAAATTTTTTATTAAAACTGTTGGTTTAAATTCATGCGCACAGTCCTTTTTGGTTGTCTTAATTTATTGTATTTAAATGATTTTTTTTCATTCATTGAGAAATGGAACAAATGAGCCTGGTGGAGGCAAATGAAATCTAGTCCAAATAAACTTGCCAAGTTTGAAAGGACTCTCTCTTGCTATCGGAGCATGCTTGGTGAAGCGCTGAGAGAACAAATGAAATCTTCCTTCCTTGCCAGTCCATTCGAATGTGTTTAAGGTTATTCCCCAAAGTCATCTTGCCAAGATTAATGTTCGGCTCGCTTTCAGTGCTGTGGATGATTCCCTCTTGGGGATTGTACAGCAATTCATATCCATTTACAACCTGGGGTGTCTAAGTTGTGCTTTGGACATATCTTTCCTGGGGCTGCGATGCTGCATTGTCAGGTCAAAGACACACTCTCTCTTTCACTTTTTTTTAAACAGAAACTCTTGATTGCATAGATGGGTAAACTGAGCCCAGGAAGTGAGCAGGACAGGTTATTACCATGGTTGTGTTACCCTCCTCACCCATGCCCCCATCCCCTGTGGTGACTGTGCCCTTCCCTGAACCTATAGGGGGTGTGTGTGTGTGTGTGTGTGTGTGTGTGTGTGTGTGTGTGTGTGTGTGTGTGTGTGTGTGTGTGTGTGTGTGTTGGCATGGCTCATACCTGGCTTGGGTTTGTTTGTAAGGGGGTGTTGATGGTGGAAAAATGTGGTGCCAGTGCCAGCAGGTGTAACCCATGGTTCATTACATAACTACTATGTGGAAGCTGCAAATTGCCGGATTGGCTTTCGCTGCCTCTTTAATTTTCGTATCTGTTGGTAATTGAGATGCATTTCCTAAACCTTCTTTATATTGTGAAGAAATGAAATAGTAATAAATGAATATTGTGAAGAAATGAAATAGTAAATCAAAAAGTCATTTTATTAGTGCTTCTTTACAGTTACTGAGCTGAGCAGACAACGTAAGGAGGAGAACAGAAGACTCCTGCTAACTTTTTCAGGGGCTGATAGGATGTGGATCAGGTTACCACTAAGAGCAAATTGAAATTTGTGTGTGTGTGTGTGTGTGTGTGTGTGTGTTCTTGATTGATTAAATCTGTGTAATTGTATAGGGTGTACTTTTGTAGATGAATTGGCGGAGAAGTGAAGTTTCTTGGCAGGGGTTGGACTGTGGGGAGGAAGTGTGACTGACAGCATGCAGACCCCTGAGGCCTGACCCTCAATTGCCAGTAGGGGCTGATTATCACAAGCCCTGGGGGGTGAACTGCGTGCACAGGGAGCAGCTGGGATGTGAACCCTGCTCCATCCGGTTTTTCAGCATGTGTCTCTGACCTGCTGTGAGAACAGTGTGTATGTTCAGTGAACAATAGCCTGGTGTGGGACTGGTGTGTAGTGTTAGTGTGTGGGATGTCTGTGTGTTTGGTTGTTTTTATTTAATGTTTGTTCTAATTTTTTTCCCAACTCTTGTGACAATCCCACCAGCTGGATCGCAGAGTGACGTTTGCTTGCTGGGTGAACTCCTCCGTCTCCCTTGGGTCTCAGGGCTGTTCTCTCCGCTGACTGTTCTTCCTTTGGCTCTGTGGACCGACTGTTGTACTACTGGTTCTGTGGGCTGTGTTTTCAACGCTGACTTTTGCCATTCCTGCGGAGGAGCAGCACTTTGGAAGATTTATGAGCATACAGTTGGCAGACTGAACTGGAGAGGATGACGGAAGGTAGGCCAGGAAAGGCCCCATTGAGGCTGTGATGGTCCAGGCTCAGCTTTTGGTGGTGGTGTAGGGGTGAGGGAGGGGGTCACTGGCCTGTTAAAGATCTCAGAAACCATGGTTAAAAAAGAACACATTCCTGTAGTCTTCTCACTCCCTATTACAAAAACATCCAGTCGGACGCTATGAATTCCCAGCTTGTTTCTTATTGTCGCCATGGCTGTAAGACTAGTAATACAGTACATAATGATGCATACACACTTTTGTGCGAAGGCTCAGCTGGGGAGGGGCTCTGCTCACTGCATATTGGGAGGGAGGAAAAACCAGCTAGAATCTGGCATTGTTTAATTATGTATGGCTTCCTTAAATAGCAATTTGAGGCATCAGTGGCTCTATAATCATCCTCATGGTCCCAGTGGATGGGGTCTTATCATTTCCTTTGTAATTACAGAGCTGAATACTGTATGCAGACAGATGATTTAGCCTGATGCTTACAACAACCTTCACAATCCAGACATGCTTTTTTTCATCTTCAGCTCAGATATGAGCACCATTATGTGTTATGCGCAGCACAGATACATAAAATACAGTTGTATTCCAGTATATCACATTTCTCTGAACATTTCAATATGAGTGTAATACTGTTTTAAATGTGACAAAGTATGTAGGTAAATAAGTGGGTAAAATGTTTCATGTGTTTTCTTATAGGAATGTTTTTATTCAGCTAGATTAAGAACCTGAACTAAAATGCTCCGTTGGTTGTGATTTTTTTAAAATAAAAATCTGTATAATTATATATCGTACCCATATATAATGATGTGATGAGTCTATAATTGTTTACTTTCATTAACTGTCATTAACGCTTACATTTTGATTTCATTTGAGAAGTTTTACTGTAGTATCATGGGGCTCATTTAATTAATGGATCCTTTTATTTTCAAAGTCTGCATGTGAGATTATGGGAATAGGAAGGATGTATGAATGTGAGCGTTTGTTCCTGTCAGATGCGATGGTCTCTGCTCTTGTGTAATGACTCTAGTTGTTTTCTGAGTTATCCTGGTTTCCTGCAAGTGCTCTTCTGGGTGACTCATTAGAATGTGACTGGATTGGGTTTCCCCACTTGCTTTGCATGTGGGTGGCATTGTTTTTGCCTGCTGTGCACTAACTGGTAACTTCCTTAATACCCTTGCCAGGTTAAAGAACTGAGTTGCCCATTGGTCACTCACCTGTCAGCTTGATCACTCACCTCACCCAATGCATCACTCATCCTGCCCACCACATCGGTCATGTTGCCCACTGGGTCACTCATGCTGCGCATTGCATCCTTCATCTTGCCCACCATGTCACTCATGTTGCCTCATGCCCTATGGCCCTTTGCATCATCACTCATCTTGCCCACCACGTCACTCGTCTTGCCCCCCGCATCACTTATCCCACTTACTGAATCGCTCATCACTCATGTCCAGTTTTCACTTTTTTACACCCCCTTTGCCTGAAAGTGAGGAAATATCTGTGTTATGTCTGATGTTTTTCACTGTAAGGATGTCTATCTGTATAATGGGCCTGCTTGTCTTTCATTACTCTTCTGCCACAGAAAGCCAAATGCAGCTATACAGGTGAACAGGTGACTTGTCACCGATGTACTCAGTCATGTAAAGTAAGCCACTGTCATAACTATAGACCACTCAGAAATGTTTATGAAGTTGAAGCCATTGGTCAGCAGTGACGGTACTGGGCAGCAGAATGCAACATGATCATTATGAAAGTATAATGTAGCTGTACCAACCAGGGAGAGTAACACAACGTGGACAACACAGACTGAGTTATATCCTTACCCTCCTATCTCACTCACATACATACACACACACTCTATCTGTGGTAATCAACGTAGCTCAGGGGTCACTAACTCTAGTCCATGAGGGCAGCAGAATGTGCTGTTCTGCTCAAACCTGCTCGGGTGGGTCACTCAGTACAAGGCCTGCCACCCTTGACCCAGCCTGTGGGCAGTCAATCACCACGAAGTCCTGCTGGAATGCCCTTGTCCTGCCCACGTCCTGCCCTTTCCTTGCGTAGGCGCAGGTCCTGCTGCTCACATCATTGAGAGATGCAATAGGGCATAGATGACCCCCTGTCCTTGTCTCCCTCTGTTTGCATTTCCTTGCTCACATCTTGGCAGCACAAAGCTGACAGTGGATTAATTTTGTCAGTGTCTACCTATAGTTCATTGTTCTGTCTAATTTCAATTTGCTTCTTTTCCACATCTAGTATGGAGGTACTATCTCACTCTGTATCTAATGATATCTTAGAACCCAGATATGTAGAGAAATGGAAAATGTACAGGTCTTCTTAAAGCTACTTTTTAATTGCATATAGTGAAATATGGAAATATGTACATGAAACAAATCCCAGCAAACAGCCTCTGGTCTTTAGGAAACCAATTTGTTCCCTCACAGTGTAACCCCTCTGAAGTTGCTGGCTCTCTTCCTCTTGACTGTCAGCGCTGGAGTGGGTCTGGGCTGGAGAGTGGCCCTTATCTGAGGAGGAAGGGACTTTCACACAGCCATATCTCTGTTGCTGCTCAGCCTTGCAGGAGCTGTTGCAGGAGCCCCACGGTGCCGCTGCTGTCATTTCTGAAGGAAGCTGATGCCAAGATAGGGAGACTATGCCTTGGTTACCTAGTTGGAGGAACTTTCATTAGCCAGATGCACATTGTAAGATGAAGTTCAGTATGTTGAAGCTTTTTAAAGAGCATGTTCAGGAAACCATATATACATGTTTTTTGCAGACTTGAAGGTTGGTGTGTTGGTGGTTTTCTAGGCAACTTGATTAGGTTGACTGACCCTGATGAAGAAAGTATGAGAGAGCTGGACATCCCAGGGTTTGGTGGTCCAAGGAGTGGCTTCACTTTTGATTTCTCAGGCAGGATTTGAGACATGGAACCCTGAAGAAAAGGGCAATGGGCAGCTGCACAGTGAAGCCATCATTGTGTATGTCTATGGATAACCTGGCCTGAGGAGGGCATCACTACGATGAACCTTACAGATGACCTGTACTTAAAGTTCTGCTTTCCCTAAAAATTAAAAAAAAAAATAAAAACCCAGAAAAACTGATGTCCATGAACGCAAAAACGAAAACATTACATGACCTGGTTTGCATCCCTGTGAAATGTTGAGTATTGTTATGAATGTTGAACTTACATCAAGCAGCTCTTTCGCTATCCTGATCTCGTTATGTACCTGCTTAGAAGAGTACTCAGGGACTCTTCTCCATATACACAGGATCGCTGGAGTGGGTGCGCTCATTTGTGGTTGTGTGGGTTTGTGTACAGAGACCACGGTAAATTAAGAATGACATGATTCCCTTTATGCTGCTGGGTTGCGGTATGGAGGAACTGACTTTCACATCTGTCTGTCTATTTGAGATTCTAGGAGATGTAGAGACACGTCTTAATGGGTTGAAGGCCATTTTCCAAGTGCCTATTAAGAGAATTGTCACCCTGGGTCTCTGCTTTCTTATTTTACCGGTTTTCATCTCTCACACGGCTTCAATTAGCACTCTTCTTTTTCTTTTCTCCGTTAATGTGTCATCTTATCTAGATTAGCTTTCATACACTGTTATAACTATTGACTGAGCATTTTTGAGCAATAGCTTTTGTCATCTTCACCTGGAGCTTTTTTCTAGAGATTCAGAGGATAAATATGTAGTCACCCACACAGCTTTTTAGAAGTTTATTTATACTTATTATTTATTTATTATGTAATTTAGATTAAGTACTTTCTGAAATGCCAGCGAGCACTCTTTATCAGGTAAATTGGTGTCAATTTAATGTACAAATTGGTGAACGCTTTCAATTTTGCAAGACTAGAAAGGGGTAAAAACTGGTTAACGGAGAAGGGGAAGCAGTAGCTGACATAATAAAAAGGTGTTTGCAGTGAACATGTGCATTAAGAGCCATAATGTTGATGGATAGTTTTAATTTGTCTTTCAGAGGCAGCGGGTCTCTGCTGGGTGCCACGGTCTGCGCTTTGCCGGGTTGCTCGTTTGCCCTCTACTGGACAGGCTGCTCATTGCAGGGTCCCATCCGATATACTTGCGTCTCTGATTAATTGTTTCAGAAATGTTTTTGACACAGAATGATGTTATAGGATACAAATTAATTCCAGAGATTAAATCTGCATGTAATTTTTGTGCAACTTTCTTTTTTTGGATCGAATCTGTAATATAATGTGGATTGAGGTGATGACTTGACAGTTGTGAGTGGGAATATAATGAATATTTTGAATTAATGTCACATAATTCCAGTCCCCTGACCTTTATGGCTCAGGATCCAGTATTTGGTGAGTCACTGCATTAGTGCCCTTTTTTGTCTACATGGGAAAGGTCAGTGCGTACTTTATCACAATTCCTGCAGTGGACCTGGTCAGTAAAATGGTGTGCTCAGTGAGGACCACCAGGCATTGATTTACTAAAGGGGTTTGGAGCTGTAAAGAAATCATTGCAAGGAATTAAAAAAAAAAAACACATCTTCAAGGAGACTTATTAAGTGACTAAACCAGGTCAAAAGAAATAATAAGCAAAATAATTACTCTGTTTCTTTACAGAGACCTGTCTACGAGCACAGGAGCGTTAATCCCCTGCTGTCCATTGTCAAGGTTTGCTGCTGAAAGAGATGGAGAATCAGTACAAGTTCTTAAACCAAATGAAAAATATATCGAGAATAGACGATTCAGGGAACCAGAGTTGCGCCAAAAATAGTCTTTTATTCATGCACCACATTATAAATATTGTAGCAACGGGATGATGGACCCTTCCCATCATCCCTCGCTGCATAGTTTTTTGTGCTTTTTATTTGAGTGTTTTGGTGCACTGTGTTAAATCTCCGTTTTGTTAATTATGGTTTAGTAACTGGGGTGGGTAATTGTTTACGTGAATTTGCAATATTTGTTTTTCCACCCCCAGTTTGCCTAACGTTGCATTTTGGGTCCCATTTGTGACTATTGTATGGGTGGGAGAACTAAGGGTTTTTACCTGAATGCATTTTCTGGTCAGTATATTTAAAAAAGATTGTAATGGCCAGTAATCTTGCTGCTGAGTTGTCCGATTGTCTAGGTGAGTGAGAGCAGGGTGGGGGGTTCGGACAACTCCTACACATTAACAAAGCAGACCAGTGCGTGGACATGTCAGGAGTCCCTAATGTTTTTCTGTGGGTCTGTGTGTAATTGTGTGCCTACATAAATACAACAAAAAAACCTATTGTATTCAATAACTATGCTTTTTTTTATTTATAACATTGCTGTATATGATTATTATTATTATTATTAATAAAAATAATAATAATAATAAATAACAACAACAACAACAACAACAATAATAATAATTTTTCGACTGGGAAGTGGTGGTGAAAAAAGAAAGGATCTGCCTTGGGTGCCAAATACCTTAGCTGTGCCCCTGCTGCCAGGACACTACCCTGGGGGACTATGAGACATGTAGGGTATACTGCACATCTGCATACATGGGAGTAGGAACAATGCAGCAGCTGCTTGGAAACTGTTATCACTGACATACCTCTATGCACAAAAAACAAATAAGGACAGCGAAGGAGTCTTGGTGGAAGAAAAAGGACCAATAGGAAGAACAGAGATTGCATTCCAGAGGACTTTGGTGGTGTGAGACAGAAGGTGGCCAACAGTTGACCCCCTCCCCCACAAACCCAATTGCCCGCTGGTGTGGAGCAGCTGTGCTTGACACATTCCACTGCTGTGCAGATGCAACAGCTGCAAGTTGGAGCCACAGCTGCTTCAGTCCTGTTCCTGTGGACCTTGGCACAGGCTCTGCCTGAAGTCTGTGCTACACGCTGTGCCACTCTGGCTGTGGTGCTATGGACACCGCTGGAACCTTAGTGACTCCACTGCACAGCTCCACTGAGTCACTGTTGACTGGCCTTACTGCTTTATGATTTTGACCTTTGTTCCACAAACTAGGGGAGGGGGGGGGTAATAAAACTTTGATAGATCTTGATCTGTGGAGAGCAACACACTGCATTCTTCAGTATAGATTGAACACACACACACACACACACACACACAGTGCTGTCATTCCCAGGAGGCTACACAGCAAGAGTGCAGCAGACAGGAAAGCACACCTGATGTCTTTTGACCTGCAGTGTCAGGAGTTTTATTCCTGGATGTGGAGCAGGCAGGATGGAGCTCTGAGCAGGAGACCCCCCACCCACTGTCTGCGCAGCTGTCCAATTCCTCCGCTCTGGGAGGGCTCACTCCACTGGAGAGCTGTAAGCTGGCCTTCCCTGTGTCGGTGCCAGCTGTGGCTGTACCTGCAATGTGTACTGTAATGCACCTAATGAAATGGCCCTGAGTCCTGTCTCTGGCATGCTGGGATAGCTGTGGCACGATTTATAGTCCTTTATTCATTCCTTCCTGGGTGAAAAGACCAGTCATTTGTTTGCAGAGAAGTAGTGCCTTTGGAATTAAACACAGCAGTGCAGAAACTCTTGCTGGACTTGAATAGTGGTGCTCAGTCAGGTGCAAAAGGCACAGAGGAGGAAGAGGTTGGCCATGTTGATGTCTCTGCCAGAATGTTGGTACCCGAATGGTTAAGGGGGGAGATGGGCCTGGCAGAGGATGGGGACAGGGCGGGGGACAAAGGGGTTAAGGTGTGTAGGGGGAGACAGCCGGGTGTTTTTTGAAGATAAGTCTGCAGTCTTTGAAGTATCGCGGCTTTGCCGTAAACCTCGCTCTCAGCGCCTCCGCCAGACGCCCGGAATTAATCACCTCGCCGAGAAGATAAGGGTACAAAGTAACAACAGCTACGGCTCAGAAAGCTGGAGCCAGGTGGAAAGTGAGCAGAATTTATTAGGTGCCTGCTGGACGACTGTTGTCCTGTCTCATTTGCACCATCAGCTTGTGCTTTTAGACATGCATCTCCTTCATTGTCTAGTCATTTTTTTTGACCTGCCACTGCGAGGTGGCATTCCTCTTACCCATAGCAGGCATCAGTTTACCCACCCAAACCCACAGTGGAGTCCCTACTGCACTCGGCCCTTAGAGCTTCTCTTGCTTAACAACACCTCAAATAATGACATTTGTGGTGTTTATCTATTTAACTAATACACAAGATGGTGCTGAGATTTCAACATGCTCTGCTTTCACCTGTAGAGAAAGGCATCTTAGGGGTGGACTTTGTGTTGAGGCTTCCTTTTTTGCCAGATGTTTATCCCTACTGTCTGCGTGTACTTCTTCATCATTTTCAAGTCATCTTCTTACTTCTCAAAAGTACCTGGTGTAAAGGCTTAATAATGAATGAATCTCCCCACTTGGCCAGAAGCTTTTCTCACAGATGCCGATTGATCGGAGAGCTTGCTGAGTGTCCCAGTCATCCGTTCTCCTCTTGCACTGGCCACAAGGTGCCTGACACATTCTTGTTGAATATGTACAACTGACAGTTCCGTCTGGTCTGTGGTGCTGGGTGCTAGTTGGGGCAGCACAGGCACTCAACCTGTTGTGTCTTCATTATCAACTCAAGTAGGCAGCAAAGGGAGGTTTTGACTCTGCATGCCCTAATCTTCTTTTGCTTTTGTATTTTTTTTAGCAGTAAGATCTTTAGATTTTTTTTCCCATTCAGATGCACACATCACATTGAGATTTAAAGGATTAAAGTGGCCTCTAGGATGCTCCCCTGTGATATGGGAGATATTAGAGGTCCTTGACTTCTGTGTCGGCTCAGGGAAGCCGTTGAATGCTCTGATAAGACCTGATTTCAGGCCACAGGCATCGTCTGTTCTGTCTGCTGCAGAGAGGACTTGATCCAACCCTGCTGCTGCCCTCTTGAGCCCAACAAGAGGATCGAAATAATCATATTTCAGTCTTGACCACAGGCTGTACCTTCTTGTTGGGGCTCAAGTCATGTGATGTGGAATGCCCTGACCTGTATTTCTTTTACTCCTTAGCCCAAGTAGACTCCCACCCAGCTCCTGTTGCTCATGCTCATAGTGGGTTTTTGTGGTTACCCAGCATCCCAATTTTTGCATCGCGGACATGTGCACCTCTTGCTCTGTGGCTGAGCATCTTGCCTCTGCTTGCCTTAATCCCTGTGGCTCTGTGCACTTTTCAGCTTCGCTGTTGCTCATCCTCTGTTAGTGACCAGCTTTGAGTTGTTTGAGTGAGTATTGGCCCTCCCCCACTATGGGCTTAGCATACTGGGTCCCTGGGGTTGCTGTTTTGTGGCAGCTCCAGCAAGGGCCCACTCTGGGATTATTATGACAGCTCTGACTGTCTAGTGCTCCCCATGGGTTCTGATCTCCCCAGGTCTTTCCCCAGGTGTATCTGCACCTGTCAACTACACCTTTCAGAGCTTCACGGACTGAGGGAAACAATCCCAGTGTGGCTTCCCTGCCACACTCCTTTTCGACCACCTTTGAATTGCAGTCACACATCAGACATTAATATCCAAGATTCTTGTGCTCCCTCTGCATTTTCATGATGTCCTTGATCACACGTTAATAAAACATCTCCATTTGTTTAGATAGCCTTATCTCTCATGTATGAATGGGAGTACTATTGTTAGCCTTGACAGAGCTTTTTGTCATTTAAATACCTGGTGTGAGAGTCATGAGAAAATCTCATCTGTTAAATAAGAACAGGTCACCTTTGAGTAGTCTTTGAAAGAAGAAGGAAGGCTGGATGAGGTGGAGCATTGCTTTAGAGGCTTCATAACCAGATGAGGGCCACAAAAGCTCATTGGCCATCAGGGATGTATGAACATTCCATTTGTTTATTTGTCCACCCAGGCATCGAGCCAGACTGGGTATCAGCCGCCAGTTGATAGACTTCAGGAAAACTGGTTCTACCTTATTATTTCTCGTAATACTAGACCAGGACAGAAGTATACTGGGATGTGAGCCAACTGACCTACATTCCCTTAACCATTGGATCCTCTGATAAGATGGGTAGGTGGGGCAAATGAGGGCTGTTTGTTGCCAAGTGCAGCATTTAGCTGATAGCCAGGTAAACTCAGTGGTTTTGCCTCAAACTATGCAGTCCATTTGATTAATGTGTGTCAAAAAATATATATAAAAATTTCAACTAGACAATGTAGAAGATTGCTTTTAATTTTATAAGTGCATTGCTCACAGAGTGCAGGCTCCCTAGATGCCAAGCGCACATGTACAATGTGTTCCTTGCACATGCTGCCTCTGGGCTTCTCTAATTCCGTGGGGCCCCCATACTGAGCCATGGTGGACACCCTACTGGATGCATGGAAGCTTGAGACAATGCTTGGAGCTGGATTTAAAATTTTTTTTTTCCCCCCCCAAAGAGTAGCAGTGATTGATACAATTCAGAAATACAGCAGTGACACTTGGTTGGCCTTAACAGTGTGGGCTGCAAAAAAGCAGGAGGACTCCCCCCCGGCTTTCCCCCCACGAGAGCTGTTGCTACTCAGATGAGTCTCTGGGGCCTCTCAGCGGCAGAGCTCTCAGAATCACGGATGAAGTCAGGGGCGAGAAATTAGCGTTATACCTGCCGCGCACTCCCTCAGGTTTCCCCTGCTGAAGGAGAGAAATAAACAGACTGAGAGGATTTTGGGTATTAGTACATTTTGGATGTAACTCAGACCCCTTCTGGCATGTTTTCAGAGCCCTCTGGAAGTGTGGCTTGTTTGAAGGTCAGTGTGGTTATATAATAGTGGGAGGGGTGCATTGCACATTCTTTTTTGTTTTTCTCCAAGACTAATGGAATGCTAATTACGTCTTGTGCTTTTTTGTTTTGGCCTGGTCTTGTGATATAGCTTTAATAGTATGACTAATGCTGTTCTGTTTAGCTGATTTTACAGCTCTGGTGTTGTCTTGGCATCCAGTTCCACACCCACTATAGAGTTGAGCCAGTTTTTCTGTTCTGCCCATCACTCCATCTTCTACAGCTGCTTTTGTTTGTTCTAAACATCAGAGAAATGGGGGGTGGGCAGGAGACAAGGCAACTTGGTGCAAAGGTCTAAGGTGAGACAAGAATGAGACAATGTGCGCATCCTCTGAGGACATGGAGGTACAGGCGTTTCCTCAGATGTGCCAGAGTTTTGAGGGACTGTATCTGTGTGATTCCAAGCCTCATGTTGAAGCTTTCATAATCTTGCCAATGTGACCGGGGTTAGAAAAACAAACCTGTTGCTGCTGGCAAGCCGTAGGCAGGTGTGCGAGGCCCCTAGTTGGAACTGTGAATTGCTGTGATTAGGACTTCATTTAGGGCCAGAGGACTGCAGAACTCCGCTTTGCCCCCGAACAGTTTCTCCTCATTTCTCTCTTTGCTGGACTGTTTGATCGTTGAAGCAGTTTTTTCCAGCACGCTGGTTTTACTACACTAAAAGAGCCATAGGCTTAGGGTCTTAAGGGATGGTTTCTTTTTATCCCGGTAGCCCTATTGTGTCATGTTTTTATGCCCTAAATCCACAGTTTTGCAGTCTGCTAAAGAAAGGAATCAATGGAAGGGAAGTGTTGTAGATTAAACGAGCTTAAAAGCACATTTTGTCATGAGAGACACAAAATGAAGAAAATGGAGGAAAACAAACACAGAGGCAAGGCGAATGGTGTCAGGGTTTCCGAGATCTAAAGATCAGGGAAATGGGTCTGGTCTGATGAGAGGGAGACGGCACCACTCTGTCATATCGAGCTGCTGTTGAGCATACCAGCGCTGTGGCTGAACTTCACTTCTTAGCTTTGATGTCAAAGAGTCTTTGTCTTGTGTGCACCACATGTAAATGCATCAGTTTGATTTCAGCAGTCTGCTGTGCCACACGACTGTGTGACTGGATTGAATTATGCCTCATAGATATCAGTCTGCTTTGTTGTCAAATTAAGTAAAGCCTTCTTGCATAAGTCTGTTTGCTGCGTGATTCCTGGCACGGGGGATCTACTTGAAGAGGCAGAAATCAGGCAAACACTAATAAAGGCACTTGTTGCACCCTTCAGGGAATTTTAGCGTAATTGTTGAGCTGTGATTATCCCAAGGCATCAATTTAAAAGGGGACTGATTTGTCTGTTTTTTAACCAGTTCCCTTGTTGAGCGCATCTCCACTCTTCCATTGTTGCATTCTATGAATGCTTTGTGAAGGCCTCCGCAGTGCTTGCTAATTTGGTCCCATGTGATTTGAACTACCGAACCCCGGTCTCGCACTCCTCTGCTACACGTGTGATGCAAGGAGAAGGTCTACGGGGGGGGATTCCGTGTGACAGGACTGCTCCGGCCCCTGCGGGAGAGCAGCTGGTGGCGCTGCGGACAGCCCCTCAGCTCTATTAATCATCAGACCCCCGATTGTTCTAACACAGACGCCAATCTCCACTTCAATGGGCCACACATCAAAGGCAGGAATCTGGCGTTTTCATTATGCATGGAGAGGCCTAGTTATGTCAAGTGAGCCAAAGTACGGCTCTGTCGTACCAGCGGACCAGGGGAGAAGGAGGTAGGTGGCGGCTGCGGCGATTCAGTTTTAAAAAAAAATCCCTATCCATAAGGGCCCGGAAGATGAAAGGGTTCAAGCAGAGACGTCCCAGGCGGTCCCTGATGTGCCTACCAGCTCACCGTGGGCGAACAGATGTAGCCGTGATCTCGAGGAACCCCATTAGATGTATGTTTATTCATATCTGTCACCTGTTTAAAGCCAGCCTGTATCTGATTATCCTCGTAGCGGGAGATGCGGTGATGGTCGGCCTTGGGGGAGTCGGGCCACTGGATGCTGCTTCTCTGTTGCTTCAGGGAGATCCTTGCATTGTAGTCCAGCCAGCAGCAGCCATTTGTTGAGTTCATTGAAGGTCAAAAAACGGCGTTATTCAGTATCCCTTAGGTTTTGCTAATGTGTGAAATGTATAAATACACACATCCCTAATCCCTAGTCCCTAATCATTATTACCTAACATACTTTGTGCATGTAATGATTACATGGCATCTGTCTGTTCAAAAAGAAAAAAGTTAAACGTCCATGTCAGAACAAAAGGCAAGGAATGCGAGTTAGATCTGTCACAAGCCTGGGTGGGAACTACGTGGGAGGAGGAAAGGTTAATTAAGATGCGTGTAAAACTGGGTTGGTTATGCATCAGTCAGTTAGCAGTCCTAGGTTGATGGAATATAAGACTGCACGGTTAGCAAAGACTCCTACAACCATGGGAGGCTAACTAGGGCTCCTACATGTACGTGTTGATAACACGTAGGATTGACCAAGTTAGTCACAGCCTCCACAAGAGTGGGTTGGTAATGCATGTGATGGTAAATTTAGTTAGGACTCCCACAAGCGCTGGTTGATAGCGCGTGGGAATGCCCTGCTGTGTCTTCCCAGGCGTCATGTTGTTTAGAGTTACAAGCCTCAATGGCTGGAAAATGGTGTTAGAACAGCAGGCCCCAGAGTTTTCCCTGGCTCTCCTGCAGGGATGTGTGTACAGGCTGGAGAGCGTTTCAATGAATAGACAGGAGGCGATGGGATCTCCCTGTCACCCATATTTACCCCATTGCACCATACAACCAGAAGGACTTTTGCTTGAGGCCACATGTGCTCTCCAGTTGTTGGTTTTTGAAGGAGTGCTTTTGTATTCTGTGCTCTGTTTGTCTAAGTAATAACAATAATTGCTGTTTTGTTTTGTCTTTTTTTTCCAAGGCAGCATGAAGTTTATTTATACAGTTGAATATTTTTACAGCTGAATCATTTCAGGTGAAGCCCTGTGCTCTTGACTACTCCTGGGACTTAAATTTGCAAATCTGTTATTTTAAAATGCCATGGCCTTAATCACTTCACCTCTTCTTCCCGTGGTGTTCATCCTCGTGTTCAGGAGTCCGAGTTGCGACAACTCACAACTCGTTTACATTTAGATGATGATTTTAAATGAAGTATGTACAACACCCAGTGAAACACATACGGTGAAACACACACCTTTCTGTCCAAATACTTTTGGCTCCTGTTATGCTGTTTTGGTATGGATATCTGTTGACTGCAGCCAAAGAGCAAGAAAGTACAACTTTGATCTCTGCACTTGACATGAAAGACTGCAGGATGAAACCTCATAGAAATCGATCAAGGTTGTATTGTCACAGCAAAGCTCATTATTGCTTTTGTTTTCAGGCGACACATAAATAAATCAAGCATGCCTATTCTGAAGTTAATAAATGATAATTGCCAGAAGAAAGGGGGCGAGGTGGGAAAATATTGAGCATCCTGCTACATCCCGTGTTATTGATTTGGATCCCGCCTTCAGCTGTCATGTGTGCGAAATGGACCGACGTGCCACCATGTGTGAGTGTGCCCGTTCTTCCAAGCTGCGACGGCCTAATTAAATTGGTTCATGTCTTGTCAGGAAAATCCCCCGTTTGATTTAATTAGCCAAATGTTCCTATCCTCTTCCTCTCTGAATAAATTGATTTTCAAGCACCAGTATTTGATTGGATTGGACTTCACAGGCTCACCAACAGAAGGATATAGGTTCTGAAGAAAAGGGGGTGCAATTTCTCATGTATTTGTTTGTTTGTTTTATTGATCTTTTTTATTCTGAAGTACTATGACCAGGTAAGAACTGACACTTGTCATCCCTCACGGTCAGGACCTTACGGAGCAGTATGAGCAGCAGTTGCAAAGGGAGCTATAGCTTTGTTTCTGGTCCACCCTTCTCGCTCTCTTTTTTTTTTTTTTACTGTGTAATGCTCACTACAAGAAGGAAATTCTTGTAAAGCAGCTGGAGAAAAGCGGTGTTGGTCTAGCCTCCCCTCTGCTCTACTTCTGACATTCTCTCCGGAGCTGGCTGCTCCTGCTAGCAGGGCAATACAGGAAAGTTATCAAAATTAACTGATTTTGATGTAACAAAGATGGCAGCCTGTGTCCTGCTTTGCTGTTTTGATGTAGGGTAAAAGAAGGATGAGCTGCCAGCTGAAGAGACAGGATGGCTGAAAGCTCAGGTGTTGGGCCTTTCTGCCCACACAAGCTTTGAGAGCTTGTTTACTTCAATTGCTGCACTTCCAGTCCTTCAGATGTTATGAACATCTGCCACACAATGAGATCTAGTACAGCAGCGTATGGTGATGTCACCCCTGAACGTGATGTTGTCCAGTATCCACTGTGGGAAATATTGGGTCTGACGCCAAGCGCTGCTCAGCACTGCAATACACACAATCTGCCTGTTGGGAGATTGATTTTATTTTTGTTGCTTGGACTCACAGCTTTGGCGTTCTTTTCCTGTTGTTTCCAACTCCGTCAAGATGACCTGGAACCAAATTACTTGCAGACCTTCTGGGGTGGATGCCATGAAGTTGTTTGTTAGTGATCTTTAAAGAGATCGAATCCTGTAACAAAGGAGATGGGTTTGAATCCCTGGTCTTGAGTATCTTTGACCTTGAATCGAATTACCCAGATGTATAAATAGGTAAATCATTTTGAGTAGCTTAGTGTACAAATCAGTAAGACTGATAAATAAATAAATAAAATAAATTGGTCTTCCCTTTTTTACTGCCTTGTGGGGTAGAAATGACAAGTCTGTTGACTGTTGAGCTGTGCCTAATTCTACCTGCTGATACGTAGTCGAAACATGTAGACTGGTGTTGGAAAAGCATCAGGAATAAACACCCATGTCTGCTTATTGCAGTGTTTCAGTGTGGATTTGTTGTGAAGTGAGAGGTGGTCCTCGCTGTTAACCATGGGCAGGTCTCAATGGCATCTCTTCTTGCTGGCGATCATGTCCTGGTCATGTCCTTATGTTCTGCTCTCTTATGACCAGTAACAAGGCATGTCTTTATAGGTAGGGGAGACCTTAGTGAACACTGACAGAACTGCCCTTTGCCACTTTGAACCTGCTGTCTCTATTTGTTGGTGCTGTGTGAGTTCCTTCCCCTAGTTGTGAAATTGGGTCAGTTCAGTGCCCCTTGGGGCCATACAGATGAGCCACTGAGGTTCTGGGACATGAGCCCCTTGTTTTCCTATTGGGGAGGTTGTGTCGAGGGGGCCCAGGTGGAATCTCCTGCAGTACATTCTGTGCCTGGGCTGTGCTATGAGAGACGCGACCATTAATCACTTGCACCGCATGCATTGGTAAACCCAGCGAGGCAAGGGCGGACGGGAGAGCTGCCATCCCTTGACCTTGCCTCGACTCCATTTTCACTGTCCGAAAGGCATCTCTTCTACAGGGACGGCCATAACCATCCTCACTTGGGTTAAGGGCACGACAGTGGCCACATTAAGAGCTGCTTTTATCTCCAGACCCGTGGCTATGAGGGCCTGCTGATGGAGTAGTGTAGCTGGGGACGAATGGCACTCTGGGCTGTACACTGCTCCTATGTGTACTACGAGGAGATAAAAGCAGTTAAATAAGTTGTTTTGGTGATGGGTTGGGGGCTATGATAGTAAGCACAGTGCTTCACTGACTCTCAGCAGCTCAGAGAAGTTCTGCAGCTGTAATTTGATGATTAACACCCACTTCAAAGTAGATACCACAGGATTCTGGGTCTCCTTCCACCCCCTGAGTTAAACGTTATAAATAATAGCCCGAGGGCCTTGGCAGTTTGTGCTTTTTGTGTGTAATTTATGTATATGTATGTGTGTGTTGTGAAATGCTACTGTCCTGGGTAGTTGCCATTTCAGACATTCTGAACGTCTGGACGCCCTATTAGAACTGTGCTACAAAGTCGCGTGTGTGAAACACTATAGCCTTTGACCTTTTGCCTTTATTTTATGTATGTGAATAATTTGCGCCTTTTCTTGTATCGTTTCTATCTGTTATTGGGACCTGTTGCTGCTCAAAAAATCAATTTAAAAAAGGCTAAGCAAAATTTGCCTTTCTGTCTGCTGTTCTGTAACACTCATCTGTTCACCTCTGACCAACACAATTTATCTTGAAGGGTGATTTATGTCACATTTGTAGTCATGTATTATTTCAGTGAAGATGGATGAAGTACCAAATTCAGTCCCCTAGCCTCGACATTAAAATCAGCAGAACAGTTTGTTCCCAACTTTGACCCATACAGGTTCCTGTAGTTTCAGAACTGGGGCCTCTGGAGCTGCAGTCCCACCCCACCCACAATGTCACGATCTCAAAAACCCAATCAGAGCCCATCGATTGATCGGCAGGCAGTAGAGCAGAGCTTTAGCATGCAGCCAGGAGATAGACATGGATGGACCAGCGCCCAGAAGCATGCGGGTGTATGAGCGCAGGCAGCTGCCCTGGCTGCTCCGACAGCCTGCCTTTGGCTGTGGGCTGTCCAAATAGAGGGAAAACAAACCAATCTGTCTGCCCCTCTTCACTGCCGTTTGTCTTCATCCTCCAAATGTGATGTCTGCGTTTGTGCATCTGTGCAGTATGGGATTCTTTTCTGTGCAGAAATACACATGAAAAGGAAAAGAAAGGTTTATATTTGCATTATTAGGTGGCATATGTTATTTTTGTAGTTTTTGGACTAGTTGAGGAGGCATGAAACAAATGTGAGAGTGGCAGCAGTAACATTGATCCCCTCTTCCACATTTCAGATCCTGGTGAACTCGATGACTAAGCCTGCGCTGCTCTACGAGAACGTGGTGGTGAGCGACGGATCACCCATTCTGAGAGATCTGGTCTTCAGCCCTGACCAGCAGTACATCTACACCCTCACAGACAAGCAGGTATAGACCACACCCTCTTCCCACACCTTGTTTCAAAGGGAGCTTTCACTTCCTCTCGGTACCAAGTGATCATTTTTGTCTGTGAAGAATGAGTTTTGGTGTGTGTGATAAGGCTGACTGTATGAATCGTAAAAAATTGTACATAACTTAAGATACAAACCTAACATTTAGTCATCTTGTATAGAGGTGTCAGTTAAATTATTGCTAATAATAATCAATTAAAAGAAGTCATTTTTCACCTCTAACAGTTTTGGTTGTATTTTTAAAGGTCTTTGTATTAGATTACTGCTGTTGGTTTAGAGTATTTGTTTTTTAAGTGTGGTACAGTCCTATTACTCTGTGGTAAGAAACCCAAGCATTTGCCCCTTGTCTGCTCAGTGCATTTTGGCATTGCATCCTACTGTAAACCACCTTGCTAAAATTGCAAACAGATTCCTATCAACGATGGTTATAAATGTGGCCCAAGTGTTGGCATGTCATTGTGGTTGTCTTGTTAGTGTCTCTATAAATCCTTCACAGGTGTCAGGAGGGGTTAATGGCACCTCATTACTGCACATCCACACACCCTCAATTATGTCTCTTACTTTCCATCCATCCCTGGTCCTGCCACCCCCCTCCCCCCCCTCCCCCAAGCTCGCAGTTGGGTGCGGCAGTCATCCTACTCAACAAAAGGTCAAACATAATTGATTTTCCATTCAAGCTACTTGAAGAGCTACAACTGTACAAGCATATGTAAGCTATGCTTCTGAATTTTGCGGTTAAAAAGTGTGTGTGTGTGTGTGTGTGTGTGGGTGTGGGCGTTCAAAGGCCCAGTGCACCATCGTAGATATACTGGCCAGTGTAATTGGACCAGGCCAATTATGGGGTTGCAGTGTTGCTGCCGCTGTCACCCAGGCACACCTGCCAACTGTCATATCACATGTTCTCCAGGAGGAAGGTCATTTAAGGTCTGATTATGATGACCAACACTTGATGTGGGCAAAAAGTGCTGCTACTCCCCTATTTGGCATGCTGGTGTGCATATTGCTCACTATCAGTAAACTAAGTATTCAATTTTTAAGTTCTTCAGTGAATAAAAGATACTAGGAGATATCACGGAAGTTCACGTATACAACAGAGGTTAAGCAGAGTGCGAGTCGACTTGAAATTGAATGAATAATCATCACATGCTATAGTAGTCTTGCTGAGAGAGTAGCCCAGCCAGACTCACCAAGGAAGAATTGATCCTAGGAATTGATCCCTCCTCCAAACTTTGCTGACATTCATGCATTAGGACCATGCGACTTTTGTGTAGTGACTTCCTTTTGGTCATTTCAGTTTCCTGGTGTATCCCTGTTTTGGAAAAGCTTCTTCTGGAAACGGCTGGTAGTTGGTGAGCAGAGAGCTTCTGGGCGAATTCACAGCCAAGACTCAACACTGGGTCTGACATGGGAGCGACAAGAGTGTTAACCCTCCCTGCCCTTGAGGTGGACCCTCGCAAGAGTGTGTGGCCCCTTGGGGAACCAGAGACAGGCAGTCAGAACACATTAAAGTGTCAGTGAACATTCTCGCTGACTTGTACCCAAAAACACTCCCTTTCTGTTCAGCTGAAAGACACTCAACAGCAGCCATTAACAAGCCCGACTAAGACACATAGGTGGCTCATGCACTGCATCTCTCGGTTAGTGGCTTTCCTTTGTGTGGTCTATGCAGTCACTGGCCTTGCTGCAGCACTTAATTATGAAGAACAAAATGAGTGCTGTCTCACTGAGTGATAGTACGATGGAAAAGGATGGTCGGACCACAACTGCATCAGACTGGTGTAAATGCAACAAGTGATTATTAAAAATCAGTGGCTGTTACCTCTTAGCGATACTAGTAGAGGATGTCGGGCATTACTCTTCTAGCCTTGACAGCTAGCGTTCCACTGTGTGCATAAGAAGCTCCAGGTCAGGCCTGGAACTCTCCAAAGTGAAATGAAGGTGCTGTGAAGGAGGGGAAACAGCAGATTCTTTTGTTACGTGAGGAAAGCCTTTTCATTGCTCACTGTCGGTTGCTCCCAGTCCTCGGTGCACTAATTGCTGGCTTAAATATTTTATGTCATATGGATAGCAGCCTAATGTACTTTTCCTGCTCTGTCGTTGAAAAAATCTTTCAGCAAATGAATGTGAAAATGAGTATGACTTTGTGCAGCAAAGATGCAGGATTGAGCAATGAGCGATGTCACTTGTCCAGCACACCTTTCTCTCTCTACTGTTTTACTGTAGACTTTGCTATTTATAATGTTTTAACTGCATTTATATCCTAAGGTGGTGATCTCCTCTGTGCTCGAACCTCCAAACAGCTGAAACTCACCTGGGCCACCCATATCCTTCATCACCAGTGCACATTGCTGGCTTAATGTTGAAGGTTCCCCGTTTGCCCCCTCAATCGGAGCACTTCCGGGTCAACAGAGTGCAGAGATGTTTCTGTTTGTTCTGTGGTGTGCCAAACCAGTTCTGCTACCTTGTGGTTAATGTTGAAAAGGTGCTGCTGGGGTTTCCCAGCCACACTCTACTACTGAATAGCTTGGTGAGGAGGGTGTAGAATAAGTCCTTTTTCAGGCAGGCTGCCTGCTCAGTCTAAAGCCATCCAGGGATCTACTCGGTATTACAACACATCTGTGGTCCCATATTGACCAGACGCTGATTCCTCTGTGGTCAAGGTGAGCTAATAAGCAAGCTCAGTCCCATCATAACCATCAGATATGAATTCAGTTCTCATACACATACACATATTTCCATAAACTCCTTTTAAATAAACCGACCGGTGTTCTACATTTGAATTCCTTTTATGCTAAGCCGGGAGGCTTGCTCAGTAATAAGATCCAATGTGCACGAGCTGTGTTTACACAGCCAGTGTTCTCCCTTATCATAATTACTTCATCCTTTGATACTCCTAATCCAGGCGTGCAGCACCAAGATGACCGCGCACGCAAAGTATCACCCTCCGCAGATTAGTTGTAATCTCCCACAATCAATCAGACTGTTAAAAACTAAAGCCTCATTGATTTATACTGATTGATTACAAATGCTGATAGGCCTGTTCTTGCTTCTCGTTTGTAGTTCTGATTTAATTAAACTCTAATTATTTTGTGTGGTTGTTCTCTGTACAGTTTCCCATTACTCCTTGCACCTAAGGCTGATTGAAGCTATGAGTGAACCAGTAATGGCAGTAGGGGGAGGTTTTGGGTCAGGTCCGGTGCTGTTTGGTGGCCGTAAAATTGCAATGTTCTCCGTGTGGTTTTTCCAGCTTTGCCGAGCGACTTGGCAGCGCAGCACAGCCTGCGTTTTGGACGTGGTTTTCCTAAATGGTGCACATTCAGGCACGTGAACACTGTGAGGCACACACACACACACACAACAGCTCGTCTATTGTTATGTAAATTGTGCTGTGTTGTGGCTGGCAAGGTGGGTGGAATGCAATAGCTCACACAGATGGCAGGGTGAGAAGACACCACTGGAAGATTCAGTGCTATTTGGCCTCTTTCAATTACATTTCCATTTATCTGAATTTAATTACATTTTCAATAACCAATAGGCTAATTGCAAAAGCTAAAAACCTATTAATAGCCTACTCCCTTATGTATATTTGATAGGCCTGGCTTGCACCTCCTTAAAATTGTGTGTGTGTGTGTGTGTGTGTGTGTGCACAGAGAGAGCCAGGTCAAATGTTTTGTCCTGCAGAAGTGTGTTGCTGAAACACGTGCTCTCAGGATGCTCCAGGGCCTGGAGGCTGTTGACTTTGCAGAGTACCTCTGACTCACACCTCTTGGGGGGTCAAGTGCAAGCTGCACTTCAGCTCCTGGTCTGCTGGACCAGAAGGTTATTAACACCATAGCCCTCCTTGGCCGTGCTGTAGCCATGTTTACACCTTTGCTGCTGCTGTCACCTTCCCTACAGTCGTGAAAAAGATGCCCAAAGCCCCTGCATATATCTGCTTTGCGCGCACACACACACACACACACACACACACACACGCGCACACACACAAACTCACTCACATTGAGCTGGGCTGAACGTGACTAATGATGAAAACAAACAGTTACCTCTGCTGAAAATCCGCAAATCAGCATTCTTTACTTTATAATGAGTTGAAGTACTAACACACACGGTGATAACCTTATCTTATTTTTATTGATTTTCTAAAAAAAAAAATCTCATGTTCGGAAGTACCTTCAGTCATCAAAGCCCATTACTGGTCGCGCTGGGATAGCCTTTTCCTCCAACAAGCTTCAGATGAGACGTCTCTTGTGTGGAATGCTGTCTAAGGACATGAGCTCAAACAGCAGTTGAGAGGGAGTTGCTGGTCTGCTGATCCTTTCATCCTCAGATCAAACAGCCTCGCTGACCCCGAGCGCTGGAAGTGTGCGGTGTCCGGTCAGCCATTTCCACCACTGTGCCCTCTCCGGCCCTCACTGCACTTGGCTTCAAGCCCCTCACTCCTCACCACTTCAGAAACTCATAGGTAGTTCGTGTTCATGCATTTGTTTTCCTGGATTTTGGCCCAGGAACATGAAGCCCGTGTAGCTGTCAGCGAAAAGGTCTTTTTTGGGGAAAAGCAGCAGAGATCTTGCATTTTTTGAAACTTAGCAGAGCGTTTGGGCCAGTTTTTATTACAATCCAACCAATCTGGGATGGAATGGAAATGAATTGCTTTGAAGTGATAGGTTCCTTTCACCTCTTCTTTTAAACTCTTCTTTGGCACAGGAGTTAATGGGATATAATCCCCAGGTCATCCATTTTGAAATGGGAACCTTTTTTTTTCGCGGTGGAGAATGGGGCTGAGGTAGGAGGGAGTAAAAGATTGTAATCCCCTTTGAAAGTGACAGCTGCTGGAGGAGATACAGTCAGATGGGATAATTTGCCGGTGAGAATGGGTTCTGTGTGCTGTCCTAATCTCGGGGATCGGTCGGCTATCTCTCTCCCTCCTGTCTTGGGCCATACGCTTTTTTAGAGCGATCCTTTTGTCGATGCCAAGCTTTGGGGGCGTGGATTGTTTTTTGTCAGAAAAAAGAAATCAATCAACATTTGATATTAACAGGCAGTGTGTAAGGTGTGATGTGAAGATATATTTAATGCAGGCACAACGCTCTGTTTCCCCCCCCGTTCGTTTTCTTCCTGTTGTCGGATAATGGAAATGCCGGTTTGGAGAGCCATGTTTGTGCCCGAGACTTCAGAAACTCCATTTACAAAACTGACAGAGTAATTTACCATTCCCCATGTTCTCGACCATTTAATTAAAAGTTCCCGATAGCCCGCTGTACATCTCCACGCCACGAACTGTAGGTCTTCAGAGGACATTAAAGCGAGTGTTTAACTGGGGAATAAAGATTTTGATTAGAGCCTGTCAGGTTTATGTAAAGCCAGGAAACGGATCCTTTTTTTTGCTGTTGTTTTTATGATGAAAGATGTTGAAGGGAAAAGGCACACATCCAAAAAAATCCTAGAGGCGTATAAACAAGTCAAGCGAAGCTAGTCGGAGTTTGTGAACACTTAAATATATTTACCTGCACTGCAAAGCTCTCCTTGTCCAAGGTTACTCGGTTGTACTTTCACAAATATTGTGCACACATTTTTTCCACATTTACACTGTTTGACTGTAACACTTAAAAGCGACATTTTGAAACACGTAAAAGCAAATTGCACACCTAGTTTTCACACTTCCAAATGTAATGTTCCCCTTTTTTCTGTTATACCATAATATGAAAAGTTTCGATATGAAATACTGTACCATCTCATGATGCGTGTTACCTGAGGGTAGATGGTTAAATCCTGAGGAGCCCTGCTCTTGTACACTTCGGCGGCTTATAGTTTAAAACCCCTATTTGTATTTGTCTAAAAGGGGGAAATTGTACTGAAGTTTTGACAAAAGTGTGACCCAGGTGAATGCATGAGAGTATAGTGGCTCCCTGCCACCTGAAAAGCAGTCCCGTTCTTCTGTAATCGTAGCCGTGGAGCAGGCGTACGTATGGCTCAAGAACATGGTGCAGGGAAGGTGTTTCCCCAGACTGTCGGTGCTGAATTAAAAGGAATGACATTTGTGTTGCTTCTCCTTCCAAAACTTACAGTGCACTTAATGCATCGGCCACAACCAAATAAAGGCCTGACAGTTCCTCCTGTCTTACACACTAAGTGAATGTGCTGATGGATCAGAAAGTCCTGGCTTTGCAGGAACAGGAACTGGCGGTCAGGTTGTCTGGATAGTTCTTTTCGTGCCAAGTTGGGTTATCATCAAGCTTAGTCACTTGTATATCTCATAGGTTCTTGTTCTATTTATACGACTGCATCTATCTATCGATTTGCAGCAGTCTGCTAATTCAGACACGAATTAAAACCCTCTGATTGCATGTGATAGGCATTTATTAAAATCAAGGATGATTATGTGGTCATAGTTGCAGGATTAGATTTGATGAGAAGTTAATATCAACTTCCTGCTGCGGTTGCTTGGTCTCTGATGCCGAATAATTTTGGTGGAATGTGTCTGCAGTGTTCACAAAAAGAGGGTTGTTTCACCAGCTTCACCAGCTTTGACTGAAGAGCTTGTATTTTAGTGAATTTTATTAGCAAACAATTTTACCGTTGGTGCCTCTCTATGTGGCTGTCTTCCGGATGCCCTGCTGGTTGCACCGAGAAAGTTGCTTAAGGTGAGCTTTAATGGAAGGCTGGAAGCTTTATAGTGGCAGATTTGTTTTCACAAACGCTGCTCTTTTTTTGACAGAGCTCTTGAGTGGACCTGGGGTCAAAAAAATGGCTTTGCTTTAGTTTGTCAGTGGGGAGGTTTGAAATGCCAACCTGCATGGAACATGTGCCAAGTGTCTCTGTAGTTGGCCTCTTGCTTATGTTGGTGGCTGCAGCTGTAAAGCAAGGCGATGTATGCTGTGAAAGTGACTTCCTTTGGTTTAATGTGTTATAAAGCACATCCAGCGCCACTTTGATACTAAACAATGAACATGAATCCAATACTTCCAAGCTGGATGTTGAATATTTCCGTGCCTTTCAAGGCCACGTTCTGTTCCTCATCTGTGATGTATAGTGTGATCCCACTCCTGGAGCCTGGACAGATTCAGAACGGGAGACTATGGGAAGAAGAATCCTTCTGAAGGTGCTCTTGCTAAATTAAGCCTTGCTATGTTTTGAGCATACCGAGGAGCAGCCTATCTGTCATGCTTTATATTGTGTTGCAGTGCACAGCTGGATCGTTTACGGAAAGCCGGCAGAAATCGATCTAGCTCACATTACCTGTTTATGAGACAAAATATTCAATTCCAGCATAACATTTGTTTGCTTTCCCCTTCCACCCCACTTCACGCTTTCTTATACAGACTCTCTCCCCTGTGACACAAAGGAGAGACCCTTTCTAGCGGTTCTTATTTAAAATTATGTATTTCTTCCAGTTCCTCTCCAAATGTAGAAATGTATTTGAAAATTGTAAAAGGGTTTCTTAATAAGGCAAAATAACCTTCCATTGTACCTACTGTCATATCATGTTTTCAACTGCTTTGCTCCTGCTCACGGAAATGTGCTGGAGAAGTTGTTCCTTTGTTCTCGCTCATGTTCTTTGTATTAAGTTTTTTTTATTTAATTGTATTCCAAATGAGTTTAAATATTATGATATCTATTGTTCGGTGTTAGAAATGTTTTCCCCCTCTCTAGAGAGGCAAATGCCACCTTTATTATGCCTACTTGTATTTTTCCACTTTTTGTGATGGAGATGGTAAAAATAATGACCATAATATCACCTACAATGGCTGGTTCCTGTTAAAATGTTTTCACCTCAAGTACTTAGGTACTTCAGACCTTCAAATACATGCCCACCGAAGCATCACACAGGCATACACCAATTTCCTATTGTGTTGTCTCTCCATCTCTTTATCTTTTGTCTTTTTAAGGCTTTTATTCTGCCCTTGTAAATCAGGATACTAGTCTTTCTCCTTGGCAGCTTTCCAGGCACCTCTTCCTACTTTTCAGATGTTCTTTTCTGGGGGGGTGGCTATGGTGTAGGTACTTGGATTTTTACTGTCTTACATAATTACACTCCTAGGTGGAAGCAGCATTCTTTCTACCTCTATATTCTCAACCATAAGTCAAACAGACTTTTGTGCCTCCAAGATTTAAGGCTGATATTAAAGTCTCCATGGAGGGGAGTTTCTGTACAAGTGGAGCTCCCCAATATAAGCCAGGATGTCCCATCTTACAGTACTTGACATAAAACTCCAGTCTTCATTTCTCGTCTCGAGCGAGTTTAAAACATGTCAAACAGAGAGCTTGTATACTGTGTGTTCACACATACGTTCCATTCTGAAGCAATATTAGGATTGGGGTATTAGAATAGGTCACAGAAGAACCCTGTCCCAGAATGCTGTTTGTCTGCAAGCCTGCAAAGATCCCTTAAATCTCAGATTTGAACATGGTTTGTGTGCAGCAGTCCAGTTGGATTGGAATGTGTCTGTGGTGGCACTCGTCCAGGGGTGGTGCTGAGACAGATCTGATCCCCTGCCAAGCACCATCCGCTTGTTACCCTGAGAAGAAGGAAGCATGTAGGGAAATGTATAGGAACCAGGGAAGTGAAAGTGAAAAGGAGGGATCAAAACAGATTTCAGTAAAATGTGCCTGGCAGGGTATTTGTATAAAGTACGAACAACATGAACAATAGCAGAGTACCTCAGATGCTGGTTGTGCAGGACAGGTGATTCAGGCCGCAGGTACACTGTGTTTGGTTGTCCTTGTGAGCTTGTGTTATATGCAAAATGCTTACGAGTTGTTGTCTTGCTCCCTGTGCAGGTGAGCCGGGTTCCAGTGGAAAGCTGCGAGCAGTACACGAGCTGCGCGGAGTGCCTGGGCTCCAAAGACCCCCACTGCGGCTGGTGTGTCCTGCACAATGTGTGAGTAAACCCTCTATTGACACTGTACATTCTGCACAGCTTATGCAGGTGTCCGTGTGGCCTGGGACTGGGGATTGGAAAGGCAATATAAACTGATGCGCAAAAGACTGTCTTTGGCTCAAGTGTAGTGCCTGATCTGGCTTATAAATGTACCTTCCTGGCAGTCACTGAGAATGGGGAGATCTCCCAGAATACCCTGCTTATTAAATGAAAGGTTTTGTGACGTTGGCGGGAGAAGAGAAGAGTGGGCCGGGTTTCTGTTAAATGCCATCAGTGGGCTGTCAGTTAGCACTGCTGCAAATGAAACAAGTTATAGAATTACTCCATTTTGGAATAGTAAATTTGTGTTCTTTTAATAAAGGATTTGAAAAAGCATGAGCATAATCAAAATCAGCCAGTCTGACTTCCAGTCACTGCAGTTTGACCTTTTCTCACTGCAGTGTGTTCATTTTCAACTCAGCAGAGTTCTGTTAAAAGCTGCTTTGAAGGTTGCATGTTTAAACACTGCGATCCTTTGCATTTTTTAGCAGTGGGTAGTATAGCGGTTGCAACCATCACCGTCAACCAGGTTTGAATCCCTACTCCTGTTGTAGTGCATTACGTTTATTTATTTAGCTGATGCTTTGCTCCAAAGTGTCTTACATTGTTCAGCTGCTTACAGTGATTTATGGAGCTGGGAATTTTTAACTAGAGCAGTTCAGGGTAAGTATTTTTAAACAAGTATACTACACCAGGAGGTGGGTTTGAATCTGAGCACAAATGCCTATTTACACCAGTAATCACTATTCTGCCTGCTGCCATCTTGGTATTTACCCTAAATCGACGCGAAAAATTACTCTGCTGTGTAAATGGGTAAATAAGTGCAGGTAGCCCAGGATGCAAACTTATCATTAAGCTTCTTTGGACGAAAGGCATCAACATATTAACAGCAACAACAAATATAATAATAACAACCGAAACAAAACCATTAGATGAAACATTATATACATACAGTGTGTACTTGGTGTGTTGGTTTGGAGTAACGAATCCCTTCTCCTGGCCTTCAAACCCAAAGTAAACTCCGAGCGCCTGCCCTCAGGGCTCTGCCACCTGCATTTGACTAATGGCAATTGTCACAACTTTTGCAGCAGCTCTCAAATTTACTGCCATAGCAACAAATAAGAAAATAAAAATCCCAGCTGAGCGGTTTGGAATGTGTTTTGCTGACTTGGGAAATCAGGAATGAGATGCAGGAATGAGAGACAGCATTTTCTTTCCCCTGGTCTAAACCAGCAAACCAAAAGTAGTGCACATTCAGCTGATTTTTATGACTGTGGAGGTATTTATTGTTTCTTCCTAGTAGGTAAAATTTCAGCTTATGTGCATCTTGTGTTGTGTGGTTACATCGCTGGTGTCTTGATGTGAACATGCACTGTGCTCAAACTGGCATCGGAGCCCATTCCCAGTTTGCATTCCTTGGCCCCCTGCAGCTGCTCCCGGAAAGACCGTTGCGAGCGTGCGGATGAGCCCCAGCGCTTTGCCTCCAGCCTGCCCCAGTGTGTGGAGCTCAGCGTGCAGCCCAGCAACATCTCTGTCACCATGTCCCAGGTTCAGGTGAGCCCCGGTCATCGTATCTTCTTGTGCTGCTGTCCATGTGTGACCCCTAACCTTCATTCTTGCTCCATGTCCTTCCAGCTGGTGCTGCATGCGCGCAATGTGCCTGACCTGTCCGTGGGGCTCGACTGCTCTTTCGAAGACTTCATTGAGAGTGAGGGCCGCATCCAAGGGGACCGCATCTACTGTCTGTCCCCCTCTGTCCGTGACGTCATCCCCATCACCCGTGGCCAAGGTCAGCTTGAGGATCAGTTGCCCTCCAAACACATCCTACCATTTAAACTGTCCAGATATCACAGTCTGTCTCTTTTTCGCGGTTCCCCACAATCTCGTCTCAACCACAAAGGTGATTAAGTCCAAGCCGTAGGCTTCCCTACAGCTTTGAATGACCTTGAGTGGCATATTTGGGTAATATCATCGGAGGAAGCATTATTCATTAAAAGCCTTTCTCCTGTTCCACATATCCATTTATTGGATGGTTTGGCATAGCATGAATCCCCATTAAACTCCCCCCACCGCGTTTACCTCAGGGGGCATGGGGGATGGGGTTGCTGTGCGGTAACATTGCTTAAAGCTCGGAGCTCCTGACTTGCTCAGGGCGGCTGTCCATTGAGTCGCTCTGACACAGGAGGACAAGGCTGGACAGCTGCAGGGTTTCCACATGTCTCTCTGGTGCACTCATTAGACCCCAGCAAGGCCCAGTGGGGGATGTCCATACCTGGCTGCTTGTTACATTTAATCCCTGTGAAATTCAGAGCATGTAATTCAGCGGGTTGGACATATTCAGGGGCCGAGCTTAGAAAGCTTCGGTGCTAAAGCAGCGTGTCACTCCTCTCGTTTTAGAGCCTATAATGTTGCGTAGAAAGACACTGCTGTCATGTTTGTGGTGTAATGCCCTGCAGAGATGGGCTCAGGTCCTAACAAAGCTGTTTTAGAATTTCAACCCCCACCAGCTGCTCAGAGCTCAGCCCATCAGAAAGCGCAACCTTTGATCTTTCTCCTAATATAATCTCAGACAATTGCACTTAACGGTGTTTTGGTAGTTCAGTATGCCGTGATTCTGTAATAGGTTTTTTGAGTACCTTTACAGTAATAAAAACTAAAGTGATAATGTATTTTTTTTTTTTTTGTACTCTGCAGGAGACAAACGTGTGGTGAAGCTGTATGTGAAGTCCAAGGAGACGGGGAAGAAATTTGCCAGTGTGGATTTTGTTTTCTACAACTGCAGCGTCCACCAGTCGTAAGTTGATGCGTGAACCCAAATGTTGTTTAGATGGAGGTGCAAGTAGTGCTTCATGGCTCCTGGGCTGTGCGTCCAGATGGTGATTTGAATCTGACTCAGGCTGTGTGGAGTATGCATGTTCTTCTCATGTTTGTCCTGGGTCCCCCCACAGTCCAAAGACAGCTGTTTCATTTGAATTGTTTACTTCGAATTGCCTTAATAATGTTTATTTTTGGGCGATTATGCGTGTTTGTGTGAATGGACGAGTGTGTGTGAATAGACCCATGTTGCGCGCACAAATAAATTATAAGTAGCTCAGTGCAGTGTGTCTAACATTCATTTGCCTTGGACAAATGCAACAGCTAAATATGTGTTATTAATAATTAGTACTTACTGGTGATATGGGTGTTGTTTGTGTGAAGGGGTATAGTGGTGGATCACGTGTCAGGTATCCTATAGCTGGTCAACAGATCCGCTCTGCTTCTCATTAGTCCCCTTGCTGCAGCTGCCCATCCCTCTTGGTGGGGTGGTGGTGGTGGTGGTGGGGGGGGGGGGGTTATGGCAAATCACCCCGCCAGATACTCAATATGCTTCCATGACCCTTCCCATCTTCATATATCTCCTGGATGACTCATTCAATCCCCCCACTTCCTTTCTCAAAAATAACACCAATAATTGTGATGAGGGCGAAATGCGATGCAAGCTAACATTCGCATGAGAGCGCCTCAGAGAGGCTTCCTGCTCAACGTGCTTTTGTTCTGCCGCCTGATGAGATCAGTGTCTGAAAGTCATTTTCTTAATGACCCCGCCCCCTTCAAGGGTCGTTGCCTTTCCTAGTCTTCTGGATGTGCAATATTCGTAGCCTGCCTTCCTGGGTGAGAGGAAGGGAGCCGCATCATTGAGAGCTCCCACGAGGCCGATCTGGCCAAATGTTTGACTCCCACCTCCTATTGAACTCCCCTCCCAGCTGCAAGGCTCCTCAGCCAGCAGCTGTAAGTGCTCTTAAACTTGGGATCGCAGTCCCTCTGCACTCTGTTTGAGATGGAGCCCGAGATGCACTTAGAGTCCCTCGCTCCCCTTCCAGTGCCACACATCCGGGCTCTTCAGCATCCCTCCACATATTTGTTCAACTTATTATGTCTTGCTTTGCGTTCTAAAATGGCATAAATTTGCATGGCAACATTAATCTAATTACAAATGTGAGTGCACCCTTTAAAGTGGGGGAAATGGGGAAATTGAAACAGAAAAATCACTCGGAGCTATGATTACTGCTTAATTAAATATTTCCTTGCTCCCCCTCTCCTCGCATTTAATGATTTATCAGAATACACATCGGTTTTTGTGTGTGCATCCGGATGGTCTCTAATGGACTGCTGCTTTATGTTTATATGTATTAGAAATTAGGCTCTGTTTTGTTTGCATTGTAAATATAATTAAGAGCAGCTTTGTCTGATTCTGCTGTAGACAAGGGTGCAGGTTTCATGTGTTTACTTTGAGCGTTGACTGGATTAATAAGTGTGAAGGAAAACACGCACATTTTTGATTAATATCGAACCTCCAACAGACAGCACCTGTGCAGAGAGGTAGGTATGGAGAATAACAAGGCAAGTGATTGAAAGGCAGCGAGAGGGAGAATCATGGGAGCAGCGGAGGCGGCTTCCAGGCTGGGTGACAAAGCAGCGCAGTACAAGACAAGGCCGTCAATGAATGCATCACTTTCCTCTGCAGCTGCGGCTTTCCGCAGTTCCTCCAACAAAGTACCAAAACCGTCCACGTACCAGGCTGTCTGGCCTGCTGCACGAATAAGGGCTTCTATGGAACTGGCATATTTCCCAGGGACCCATCATAACCCCAGCCTGGGCCACCCCCTGTGTAAATATGTTTTTTAAAATGTTTTTCATGATGGCTTCAAGTTATAAATTCACCTACTCATTATTTACATTTATAAGTACGAAAGCTGTAAATGAAAAGTCCCTGGGTGCCATTTCTGTAAGCTTGTTCAGATGTTGAATGGGTTTTTAATGGGAGAACTGAAGATGGAGAATACATCTGAGTAAGTCAGCGTGACTTCAGGGCTGAGGTCAGCATTGAACGTGTTTGTATAAGCATGTGTATGTTTTCATTATGTGTAAATCCAGCTTTAACTGGGGCTGAACAGTGAGAGTGCCTTACAGCACTGTGTCAGCTGAGATGCGTGTGTTCTGAAGCCTCTGGTCCACTCACCACACTCTAGTCCCTACCTGACTGACTAGGTTTCTGAATAATGTGACACTTTAATTGGATACTTTAGAAACAGTAAAAATCACATTGTAAGTTAGTCAAGTTTCAGGTTGTTGTCGGTGAAGATTGAGGACAATCTCTGGTTATCTTTATGCCTTTATGATAGTTTTTTGAAGATGTTTTTGTTGGACGTTTGAGCACTTTACAACATATTGTAACCGTGAAATGTGTGAGTACAGTGTCTGCAAACTGGTTTTTGTGCACAAGACATACAGTGAAGAAGTTTGATGAGGAAGAGAGCTGGCATGTCTTCCCAGCTCTTCTATGAGATGCAGGACACTTGTAGGTTGCTCTGCTTTCAATTTTCTGTCCAGTTTGTCCCCTACAGGTACTGCTCAAGTTGGCCTGTTGTACTCTCACTTCTGACTGGTACATACATATAAAGTCTCAAGTTAGACATTCTTACAGAAGTCACTGAGAATGTGAACATGTATTTTAAAAATTATTTAGGCTAACTTTAGTTGTTTGTTAACTTTTCTCCTCATTCTCCTCTGCTGATGGAAGTGTGTGGAACAAATAAAATCAGGGAGACCACGTCTGAGGTGGGTGGACTGAGAGAGGCAAGGGAAGATTTCTACCGTCACTATTGGGATCAGTGGGTGCAGACAGCTGCCCCGAGGCTATCTATCTACAGGAAAACAATGTCGCTGTTAGTGCGAGAAACAGCCCCACTCCCTCTCAGTTAAAATACAGGCAGATCAATGTGGCAGAAAGTACGCCTGCGAGTGAGTTTGTTCCATCTCAGTGCAACCCACTGATTAATGTCCTTCATACGTGGAAGGAATACATGGGCTTTGCATACGTTCCCAGTCAATGACACACTCGCCAAACACTGTTGCCTGATTGAATCCATATCATATCCTGTTTCTGCAGTCCTCCATTATTCATCCATTGTCGGTAATATGAAGTCAGGAGGAAGTCAGAAGAAAACATTAGAAGCATGGCTTATCTTGCGTAAGATCAGGCTGGCATTTTTACCGCAGTGCAAAGCATTTTAGACAGCCAGCTGGGGAATGGTGTCAGCGGTTATGTCCACCAAAGTAAGAATACGGAAACATCCTTATAAATGATCAGTTAAGTGATTGAACTGTGTCATAGAAAGTAGACTATAGCCCACCACACCTAGTTCTGTGAATATAGTGAGTTTGTTTGAACTCCACGAAGACCGTATGCACTGCTTAAGCACCGATTCAGGTTTAACCTTCCTACCCCATCAGCTAATCTCTCCTGGCATATAAAAGTAAATTGGTCAATTAAGAGGGTCATGTGTTTAATTAAGGGCTAAATGTTGTTCTAATGATTGTTTTAAATTATTACCGAATGACTTAGCTAAGCAAATCAGTGAAACAACTGATTCAGACAAATCTGTTTTGTGGCTTTCAGAGAGTGAGTGGTTTCATTTTAGGAGACAAATACCAGGATGCCGCGTCTGTCAGTTTGATGTAGCCGAGCTGGAACTCAAACGGTTTTGTTTTCATATGAATGTGTGTCTCATTTTCCGAGCCTGCCGGGAGGTTTTGGGTTGGTATAAGCTTGTGTAGCCGTGTTTTTTTTATTTGCATTTTGCACATGAATGCATCAGCACATTATCTTTTGGCAGTTGGATGTGAGGTGGGTGAGCGGTCCATGGCTTTCGTCTGGGGCCCAGTCCTCAGCTCTACCTCCCACTTCTATGTTCCCCTCTTGGCATAGGACAGCATTGTTTTCTCTGTTCGTTGGTGGATTTTCATCCTGTCCATTGAGGTTATCTCAATCCCAGTAGAACCAGCTGTCAGCTCCTTTTCCCAGTGGGTGCTGATCCCGCCCTCCCACAGTGCGGTGTGCTTGTTTGTCCCAGCTGGAGAGGACCTCCTCTTCGGGTGAAAAACATGCTCCCCTCATAGTCTTTGCTGCCAACCTCCCACTCCTTGGAGAGTACCCCTCCCATCTTGTGCTCTGTCTGTCTTTTCTCCACACCTTTCCTCATTTGTACTCCATCTACATTTTTTTTGGTCTACAAATAGGTGGAGATTGATGCCTTTGGGGTGTAAGGTGGGGATGGGGTTGGCTGGATGAGTTGGGACTGAAGACAGGTGAAGTCAGAGGGAAGGAAAGTGGAGCTGTGGACTGTTTTGGCATTCAGCTGTATTTCTATGTACGTATTTCACAGTTGGTGCTCTCTGCCTTCCCACAGGTGCCTGTCGTGTGTCAACGGATCCTTCCCGTGCCACTGGTGCAAGTACAGGCACATGTGCACGCAGAACGCCAATGACTGCTCCTTCCAGGAGGGCCGAGTCAACGTGTCCGAGGTCAGTGCCTCACCACTTCCATGTGCCACTTTCTCCTTTTGTTAACTTACAGTATGTCACATTAGAGTTGGTTAGCTATCTGAGCGGCTTACCATTTATTATTTATCTAAGGACATTACCTTTCTCAGGGTTCCATTCAGAAAGCAAATTTCATGCCCACCTGTCCACTTCTGTACCTGCGAGGCTGCTCTCTGTCCATTTTGGGTCCATTCAGCTGAACCTTGTCCTGTTTTATATTGATGTAGGAAACCTCTCTCTCTCTTTGAAGGCCACACATAAACACACACACATACATTCAGAAATGCATACCAGCTCATTGGAGGCCTATTGTTGCCAGTATTTGCACTTGTTACATTGTGTTTGTATCCTGGAATGGTGGGCTGTGACAGATCTGTGGCATTCTTTAACACGGGAGGGGAGAATGCCTATGCAAATTGTATCTTGTTCTACATATCCAAATGCTACATTAGCATAAAAACTAATATCAATCACATCTCCTGCTTTCCCAGAGCCCTAGAGGGGCATACTAAGTGGGGACTGCGTTGGTGTGGCAGGGTGAAGTGTTTATAAGCTTCCTCTTTCCCATCGAAACATGGCTCTGGAACAGTCTGTTTTTAAAGTTTCGGTTCCAATCGGCGGCTGCGCAGTGACTCGCAGGCCTGTCAATACCAAGCTGTCTGGCTGATGTAAGCATTACAACAATAACATATACCACAATGGCTGCCTGGCCTTTTTCCTTCCTTGCTCTGTTTGTTTGGCTTAAAGCTGCATCTGATCCCTTATCTTTTAAGCTTTGAAACACCTTTTAGAAGTCTGGCTTCCTCCTTTATTTATGTGTGATATAATTGGTCACGAGGTGACGTACCTCAATCCAATTATGAGCGGGCCCTTTTATCTCCTCGCTGAAGCTCAAGCCCCAGCCACGCTACACAGGCTTACTTCAGGCCTCAAAGAGCAAATTACATGGATTAACATTTTCAACTTTATAACAGAGCCCTCGCCGCCTGCAAGTGTTTGGTTGAAACGCCAGTAGCGTCTAATCGCAGGAAAAGCCATTTAGCGAGCCTTGGTGCTAAGGGGCAATGGGGGGTGCAGGGGGGTGTCGAGGGTTTTTTTTTTTTTTATTATTATTCTGAGACTAACTTTACATGCAAAGGCAGGGATCTTCTCTGAAGCTGAGCTTGACACACGCGTACCGTGGCTCCTTCTGTTTGGTCTAAGGCAGACATGCCGGTTTTGGCTTGTTTATCACCTTGTGCTCTCCTAGATTTAGAATCTGCCAGCTCAGTACACATAGGAAGCGTTCCCATAATCCGCTGTTGATGGAATAGCAGTGATTTTCTGTTTTTAATGTTTATTCATTTTTCTGCACTTTTCTGACAGTATCTGTTAGTGTGTCCTGTAACTTTTGAATAAAATTATATATTTTTCATCTTCCTTTCATGTGTCACAAGCTTCTCCTCTTAATGTGCATCTGCCTTTGTGCCAGGGCTGTGGGAATGGCTTTGGCCCCATGACAGTGGTGCTCTGTTCTCTGCTGTAGGGGGTGGATTGGTGTTTGATTGCCTGTTTTCCTCCAGCAGTCACTCGCTGTCTGAATGCAAAGTGAGGCTCACGGTCTGGCATATATTCCTGGTGCATAAGTCCTTAATGCATTTGTGCTCCTCTTCCTCAGCCTTGCACCGCTAGGTGCGAAGTAGGCCACTGCATGACCAATGTCAGTGTTTGGCTCTGAAGCTAGAATGAAAGTACTTCTTTATTACAGTTCTCACACCGAGTCCTCATGTTGTACTGTCTCATGCCCCCTCCAATCTTTTGTTACCATGGCAACTCAACATGTCCTTTACCAACAAGGACCATAGCTTAAAGGTCTCTGTCATTACGATGTATTTTCATCTAGAAGATAGGAAATTTTCATTTCAGAAGTAACCTGGAGGTGGGATATTTGGTTGTAAGAATCAGTGACATGTTGGGGTTTTTTTTTTTTTGAACTTTGAAAAACAAGATCTGGTTGTGCTTCATTACTTATTAATAGATGCCATTTTTATTTCTGAAAAATATGTAGCTATAGTTAATGTGAGGGACAGGGTAGTGGCAACAAGCAGTTAAGTACAGGGAGTGAAGAACTAATCTTAAGGTTATGTTGGGTCAACATTGCCAGATTTTCATGGGACACCCTTGGGATTTTTGAATATGACTGGAATACTTTCAAGTTTACTTTTGGTCTGGTCTAAATTGTTGTCCAACATTCGTGCAATGAAAAAACAGGACTGTGGATTGATCGACTTACCTGTTCAGCACAATGCGACAATGTTGTCATTTTCCATTCACATGATGGGACCATTTAAATATTAACTGATAAAATAAAAACTTTTTTTTTTATTTTCTTATTTCAAAAATAAAATTAAGTAATACTTAAGAATCAACTCAAATAAACTTCCTAATGTTTCATTAACCTACTTTAACAAATAGAGTAAGGGCAGCTAACAGACAGTAACGTGTCATGTTTAATAGCCTTAGCCATCAGAGGTAACAGTGGGGGAAAAAAGCGAGGACCAGGCTTAGTCACTGTCCATGTGACCTTGCAGTCATTTACTTCTGAATATTTACATGCATCAGAAAACAAATACAAGTCACTAAATGTAATGAAGAACATTAACCAAATCAAAATTGTATAAATCAACATCCCACTGATGATCAGTGTAAACAAAGCTGAACATTAAATCTGACCAGGCAGAAAATTGCTTTATTTCAGAAGCCTGTCTGCAGAAATGAAATAGCTGGTAGTTTTCAGCAGTGAGTTGTGTGGCAGTTAGGGCTTTTACCTTGTAGTTTGTAGGTGGCTTCATCGAATTGCAAACTACTGACATTACTGTTGAATGGGAATACGTTACCCTGCTTTATAAATGGGGAAACTCAGCTGGCCAAGTAATGAGGTGAATGTGAGGTTATTGTGGATCCACAACACATTTATTTCTCGTCAACAATGGGCAGTTCTTTATTTACATGTGCAAGGGTCCCACAATAACTATTTACAAGTTTGTGTTTGCTAGTGAACAACAGTCTTAGCAATAATACTCTTCATTTACTTGCTTCCATCTTATTCAAGATAAGGCAAGTGTTTGTTGCTCATGTAAACAGCACATTTCTATAAACATTCACAGCGTCAATATAAATGGACAATATAGATATTCTGTAACATATGGGATTGTATACACGTGTGGAGTGCCCACCAGGCTCAGGAACAGCTTTCTGTCATAGGCTGTCAGGCTGCTGAACTCTGTCATCTCAGACCCCATCACCTCTACCACCATTGACCATAACCACTGACAACCGCCATATGCCTTTAACTGTTTTGTTTGTTTGTGCATGTCTGTATACACATATACAGTACTCTGTTCTGTGCATCATGGGCCCACAGGTCTTCATTTCCCGTTCCCTTGTATACATGTGGTTTTTGAAAATAAATAATTCTTGATTCTTGTAAATCATTGTAAAGCACTGTATAAAAACATCAGTTATATAAGAAATGATGTAAATTTTTGTTTTTGTTAGATGTTGTTGAAAATTATCTACCTTTGGTTGTCTGGACAACATTTGTCCTCTGCCAGTGGTCTAGGTTGGCTTGTCCCGAGTCTTGTGTGCCATCATCTTGGATCTGTCTTGTCTCGAGTTGTCTGGCAGCAGGAAAGTGACGATTCCTTAATGGCCAGTTACAGCACAGCCTTGAGGCATCTGTTCTTTATCAGGCATCCCCAGCACATCAGGATTTCTCGTGGCCTGTTAGCTAGTGGAATCTTCATAGCCAGTTATAAGGCAAAGAGGTACTCATCGAATTGTTTCATTGATTCATGGTGTAGTGGTGTCTGGGGTTGAAAGGTCAGTCACCTGTGTCTGTTTGAGGCTCTAAGTTAAAAGCTGCATCTGGTTCGACTTGGGAGACAGCTGTAATTACTGCTCCCATGTGTATGTTCACAGTGACAAGCCAAGGTGTCAGAACCTATTAGATGTCAGGTAGCTGTCAGGATTTTTGAGCAGGATGCTCTCAAGTTCTTCCAGTCATTCACCTTGTCTCTAAAGATCCTTCATATATTGCCCTTATAAAGCTGTTTCTCTTGCATTCATCCCCTCACTGGATTTCCTGTATATTGATATGAAATCAGTCTATATGTCAAGACTTCTGAAATGTGTAAATCTGATTCTGTATATCCATGATATTCTTTATGATGTATTACCCATGCATATACCTAGTTTGAAAGAAATCAGATCTTATCAGACCATGGGAATCTGTATATTCCACTTGACATTTCCACAAACAGGCAGATGGGAGGATTTGCCTACCTTGCAAAGGGAGAGTCTGTGTATATCCAGTACAGAGGGGATGTTGCTTTTAAACGCAACTCAATTCCTTTTTGTTCACTAGGGTTTTTTTGTTTCCACGAAGAAAAAACTTTGTAACATTAGTCATTTTCTTCTTTGCTTTTTATAGATGACTGTGTGTAACAATCCTTCTTCTCTTCTGTTCAGTTGTATCTTTTCCTAGACATGAGATTTTTGAAATGCCTGAAGTACTTTTTATTGAGTAGTGTATAATCCTTACAGGATGGGTTTTCTCACACAGACACACGCACCTGCTCACTAGCCAGGTTTATCCTGCAGGAGCGTGTAGGTAGATGTTGTTGGCAGGTTCCGTGTTTCCATCAGGTGGTGTTTGGAACCTTATCGAAGAGCAGCAGGACTGACACTGAAGGGTGGCTTCCCTCCGGCCCTCCCGTCTCTGTGCAGACCTTCCTTATCACAGTCATTCCATCCAGCACAGCTGGGTGGGATGAGGGGAAAAAAACATTAAGGTCTGAACATTTTCGGTTTAATTTATAACCATTAAAATTGCTTTTGTTTTAAAGATAATACAACAGCGTTTTCCCGATAAAATTGATCTCACAGGCCCTAATTAGACAATAGATCAAAGAGGTGAGGAAGGCCTTGCATTGCCTTCTGCTCCCAGTGAGCCTCTTGTTGTGGCAGAGCAATGGCCAATGCCTTTCAATAAAATATGAACGCTGTCAAGCTACAGAGGATGGAGCCAGAAGATCTCAAGGCTGAGCCCTCTCCCTCTTGCTCTTTCTCTCTAGGGAATCCCCATAACTTTCTTTTCCCCCCACCCTTTCTTAAAAAATGAACAGTGATGTGTTCGTTTTGGTTAATTGACTCCAGCTGAAGTAGTCCAAAGGCAAAGAAAGCAGCTTCAGCTAAGACTTTCTCTGAGATGGCTTTCGGTGATGATGTCATTTGTTTTCCAATGATCCTCGCAAATTTCAGCCTTATAAGCAGGAACAAGGAAGGAAATGATGGTGATGCTGAAGTCACCAGCGGCACAGCAATGAATAGCTCTCTGTTCACCAGAGCCAGACGTTCCCATTCTCCTGCTTAGTAGGGGCTGCCTTAAATGCAAAATGTTTGCAAAAAGTAAAACAAAAGTCAATTTTTTTGATTGCACACTTTCATTTAGTTTTTTTCCCATTTTATTGCGGCAACATGGATAAATTGGATGGATCTGTGAGAGAATTTATTCTTTCGGTTCCTGCTAACATTTGCATTTCTCATTTACAGTGCTTATTTTGGTTCACAGGGCCTCCCTGATCAACTTTTTGTGTCTCCTCTTGAACTGCATGTGGTGGAGCTGTCTACTCTTTCTTTATCCCTAATATATATTTAAATGAACAATTTTTTTTGCACCGCCTCTTCACTTCACGTGTCTCTCTTGGACGTATCATTCGTCTGCTCCGACATCAGAAAACCTATGAAACGGCTTCTTATCTCCTCCTACCTTTATCGAAATGTCTTGCAACAAGTGAACACCGGCAGAGCTGACTCCACAGATGGATGAGTCTCCTGGCACACTGATCGGAGAGGTGTTAAGGCCTGCTGTTCACCTACAGTGCAGTGCTAGAATACTTGGGATCCCTTCTCAGTTGTTGCTTTCTAGCTTGTAAAATCTCTCCTTAACAGCAGTCTTTGTGCCTTTCCAGTCCAGGGAGGGAGAAAAGCTATACTTAACTCTCTGGTTCATTAAATAGCCAGCCATCGACAGGGACCTTATGGCAGTCTCTCACCTTTGTGCTTCATGCGTGTCAGGTCCACAAAGGAGATTGAGTGCCACGTTGTCCCTTTTCTCTGGTGCCTGGCATGGTGTCTCCCTAGGGGTAAGAAGCTGCCGCTCATCTGTTGCTGTAATTATTCAAAATGTATTAAACCTTAATTTCCAGATGCCTTCACATCTGTCTGCTTAATGGAGGCTGAAGATGAATGTTGCAACCAACTTTGGAGACTGTCTTACTAGTAGTCTGCACACATTTTTTTTCTGTGATGTAATGTTTTCTTCTTTGGGCCTGGGCTGTCCTCCATCCACCAGTCTTCATTTCTGTCATCTCTAACTGCAAGTTGATTCTAAGTCAACTGGCACCAAGAAAAAGTCTTGGCCAGTTTGGGGAAATCCATCCACAGATTACATTTGTTATCTTAGTGAACAATCTAGCAGAAGCACCTTTCTGAGGCTGGTATCTCTTGGCTTTAAAGGAAAAAGTATCCATGTCTTCTGCATGCTTTTCCCCAGAATCTATCTTCTCCACTATTTCAAGCATAGGAGTGGGCGGACACTTCAAATCCCTTTCATGGTTCAAAGTCCCTTTTATTTTGCACTGGGGCTCCTCTGGGTGTTGGTTGATTATTGAGTTGTTTCTCCTCTCAAAAAATTTGGCTCTTGCCAGTTGACAAGCCTGGAATATTTACAAGGCAGCAGGGTGGGGGACAAATGAGGGGATTCAAGAGCTTTTAATTAATTTTCCAAAATCCATCCTTATATCATTACTGTTGGTGGGGGTGACAGGTGTCTTTGATGTTTACTCCTTGGCTGTTGTGAAGCTTGTGAGAATTGGTGGATTCACAAAGGGAGCACTTAGTTTGGCTGCACTTACAGTACATGCAAAATACATCCCCCAATTCCCTATACATTTTGCTTTTAATAGTTTCCGTATGGTTACTTCTGTTTGCAAGAGAGTGTTCCTGTAAAATTAAAGGACTTTTTTGTTTGGGGGAAAAAAAAGAATTCTGTGCTCTATTTGTGACATCTTTTTTTTTTTTTTTTTTTTAAAGTGTGCACAAACCAAGGAGATGCTACATCAGTGCTTTGTATCTGCCTGCTCTGCCCAATGAAAGTGTTAACTGTTTAATGTATGGGAGAGTGCTGGTACAATGGATGTAACTCAAACCTTGGTGAACACCAGCTGCTCCTCAGGAAATTTGTGTCATATCCAGTGGTTTCCTGCATTCCAAGTGGTAGAGATGGTCTTGGAGTGATGTGCCAAGATCTGCACATACCCTTTGCACAAGGATGGTTCCTTGCACCAATCTGACCACAGTGCATTAGCAGTCAAAATAGGTGGCAAGGACACCCATGAAGGCTATGAATGGACATGTCAATTCACTGATCTGCAGCAGCAGAAATCTTGGGCTCTACAAACTGCCTGTTGCATAGAGAGCCTTTGGCAGAAGTGAGCTTCTGAATTGCAGTACTCCCCCAGTGGAGTACCTGTCTGCTCCCTCAG
The DNA here is from genome assembly GCA_900497675.1 of Arapaima gigas. NCBI lineage: Eukaryota > Metazoa > Chordata > Actinopteri > Osteoglossiformes > Osteoglossidae > Arapaima > Arapaima gigas. The sequence goes on from UFQX01000075.1 coordinate 473,305, forward strand.
GTCATCTGAGATGCAGGCCATGAATCAAACATCATTCTTCTCATCTGTGTCTCATTGCCACATTTTCGTGTTTCATGGGTGTAATGTACCTTCGATCCAGGGTAATTAATATAGTGCAGAGCAGTCAGTGCCCCTCATGGCCTAACTGTGCCAGTCAAACCTTCCCTATTTGAGCCAAGCGGGATGGCATAAATGGTGTCTATATGGTGCTATTGCTGCAGCTTCCTGGAATCTATGCTGTGCCCTGCACCTTCCTTCTCTCTTCTCTGAAAACTGGAAGCAAATGCTAGCTTGAGCCTGCAGGGCCTCAGACAGAAGGACTTAATTTAGATAGGATATTATTGCGATCATTTTTGAAACCCACATGCCAGTTAATGCAAATTAATGTCCTCTATTGTTTCTTCCTCCTGGCCAGGCTCAAAGAAGCCTGCAAATGATTTTTTTTTTTCCCCCCTCTGTTCTCTCTCAGGAGAGCCAGTGAAAGCACTTGGCTGCTTGCTAGTGGCCTCCATCTCTTCTCCTCTCCCGCCTTCAAAGCAGCACCAGAATTTGCCTCACTTCTGTATGCTGTGTCATCTAGCAGCCAGTGCTTTATTTCTCTCTGTCGATTTCAGTGTCTGGGCTCAATCTGGAGCTTAACTACTCGCCTTCATTCTTTTTGCCCCATAATAATCATTTCCCTTATTTAAATTCTGTTTATCGGTTGTTCAATTAATTTTTGATGGATTGGTCATAAGCCCTTGCTGTGTCCAGACTCTTGATTATATATTCATAATGCCTTTTGCATTCTTTTTTCCCCCTGGTCTTTCTCCCGGTCTCACATTAAGCTCCAAACAGACAAATATTGTTTATATATTTGTGTGCAGCCAAGGAACCTCCACTTGGAAGAATATTTGTATTTAATGTTTCTTTTATCCAGTTGTTCTATTCTACTTGATTGTTTAATCCGGATAGTGCAAATGCAGATATGAAAGTGGATGTAGAATTTTAATACAGTAACTGTATAGAAAAAAATTTTGGCACAGTACTAAGAAAAACAGGAGAGCAGCTTTCTTTTCTGCCATCATGATGCTGTACTAAGGTATGAATTGTGTTTTACTGTGCTGTGAGATGCAAGCATGTGTGGTTTATGGAGGAACGAGGCACGAGGTTACAACAGGTGGACTGTTGTAATGATATGAAATACACATTAGGGCTATACAAAACAAAAAGACAGTAGCCTGTTGGGTTCAAGTACTAGAGACAAATTAACTAAAAACTGAATGTACAACAATGAAATGACAGTTATGACCCATTCATGTTGTCAGTCTCAATTACTCTTTTTAAAAGAAGTCTCCCCTAAAGCGTTAAATGTCCACACCTAATGCTCATTTCTCCATAACAAACCCTCCATGGGTTCCACCATCAGTGCAGTATACTGGGTTTGCTTCAGTATGCATTTTAGGACTCATGAAACCAACCCAGGCGAGTTTTACCTGTAGACTTCCCTCAGAAGTACAGGTAAATGCAGTTCGGCACACGCAGTTTCACTATAACAGCTAAACTTGTAATACCACCTTCCTGTTTGCATAATAGATGCTCTGCTGTAATGCAGCACCAGAAACTCATCTGCAAAAAAAAAAAAAAAAAATCAAGAAATTCTAAGGCTGCATGAGAAGCTTGTTCCTGTACGACACTGCCTTGCCAGGTAATATTGTGGAATATGCTAGCCTGTAAGGGACATAATCTGCTAATATTCTTACAATATCGTAAATAAAGTGAAATCCAGCAAAAAAAGGGGTCAAAAAATATTGAGAGGTTTGTGAAAAAATTGAGAAGAGAGAAGGTAATAAGGTTAGAAAAATGCATATCATAGAAGTAAAGATGTAAGTGATTAAAACAATTTGAAAGAGCTGAGCACACAACAGTAATAGTTTATTACAGTAAATTGCGTTATTTTAAATTTTTTTCTTATTTTTTTAACACGCATTTCATTATTGAATGAACAGCTCTGAAATGTGGAGACCCTGGTCCTTCTCCGTCTGTTGCTTATGGACAGGTCTGGTCTCCCTACTGTGAACAGAGAAAATAGTACCCGGTATGTGTGATATTAGCGCAGCGCAATGCCCTGTGTGTGTGCCGTGCTGTGTGTGCTGCCAAGTGTTTTACACTGTTGTAGTGATACTTGGGGAAAGTCTATTTGGAGTTTTTGGACGGGCTAGGAATGCATTATTATTTTTTACCATTTAAAATAATGTAAAATAGGATCCTAATGTATGCGATTTTGATTTATACACCATTTTCAGGAACAAATTAAGTGTGTAAAATGAGCTTTGTCTATATATCTATATTGAAATTGTGTGTTTGGATGATGAAAATTTCCTCCATAATGATTTATTTGTATGCTAGATTTGTATACTAAGCTACTTATAGTTTATACAACTGCATAATTTTCCCTGTACTTCAAGGGTATCCAGTGCTATTCAGAGGGGATTCAAACCTGGGTCCTTTGATTTCAAGGTGACAGCAGCTGTGCCCACTGTGCCTCCTGATGTCCCATGTGAAACCAACATACCAGTTGTTCTGCATCCTATTCTTCTCCTTACTGAATGGGAGTGTCGGTCCTTGGTTTACTGACTTAAAGTCAATAAGTGGTCTGACTGTCAGTGTAGATCCGGTGTGTGCTGCCCTGCTGTCAGCTGGCATGAGCTGATCCATCATCCTCTGCTGTGCAGTGCTGTCACCGCATGCTGCATCCGCAAGACTGTGTGTACTGCGGACAGTTGGGTCACTGTTTGTGCAGCTGAGTGACGAGTCACAATCTCTAGGACCAACAGCATCAGTAAAGGATTTTTTTCCTGCACCTTGACTGTCTTGCAAGACAGAGAATGTGTTTCAGGTGCAGATTTATGCTGAGGACCAGCAGTGTTAACAGTTTTTGGAATTTATCCTGATGGTCGTCTTTATTGTGATGGTGCATGGACTGTTTAACGTGTCTTAACGTTAGATCCCGTAGTGCCTCTTTCTCCTCATGTGAGAAGCAGCATGGCTTCATTGCAGGATCTGACATGGACACGAAGAGAATAACCAAGACAGGACAGCTGACTGAAGCTATGCTTGCTTTCTTAATCTTGTTGTAGGCTATCTGGTTATATCTGGTCTCTTAATCTGATTCGTGTCAGAATAAAGCTGTAGGAATCTTGTCAGTATGTTGATTTTCCCCCCAGGAAATGATGTTGTACTCATTTAATTACAGCAAAACATTTCCCTTTAGCTTGACAAGAGAAACCGTTTTGGCCTGCTTTATTCCCTAGTTTTTAATTTTCTGTGCAGTAATGCTTTTGAACACCTCTTATATTATAGATGGTTTGTTTATGTGCACTCTCAGGGGTGTTGAGTTTTTTTTTTTTTTTTTTAATTATAAGGCGCTTTCCCCTGACTTTTTCACAAAGTTCACACTGATAATTCAAACCTGGTCCAACCTTGACCTTGCAGTCCTGACAGTACCTGACTTGCATGCGACCTGAGAATTCTACATCAAAAAAAAAATTCTGTCTTCATTTTTTTTTCTTTTGTACACATTATAAACAAAAAAAGCTTAAGGGAAAACTTCAAAAGAATCCCCTTTGCAAAGTGTTTCTTTGCTTTTTGCAGTGGAAATCTAAATTTTGGATGGTTTTGACACCCGTCATGCGATTTGATGAAATACCTTCTCCCCTCAGTTTATTTTATCTCCTGTGTCATCAGTGCTTTTGTCTCACTGGTCTCATCTGCAGCTCAGAAGTCACATCACTGCAGTATTTCCACATGCAGTTTGGGTCTTATGTGTGATGGTCCTAGGATGTGAAGAAGCAGCACATGTCCCCAGCAGACTGCTCGTGTCAGTCTCCCCTGTGGGGCTCTGTAAGATAAGAGTAGTTAGAGCTGTTTCACTGTTTGCAGTCAAAAGACCTGCTTCAAGTTCCTGTTCCTGTTGTTGTTCCATTTGATTCGAATTGAGTTTCTTGCGCTAAACTGACACAGAAGAAAATGGTCCTGCTGTATGCATGAGTAAATAACTGAATAGCTTAGTATGCAAACCAGTCATGAGAAGCTGTTTTGCTAAACAACAGTTAATGGTGGGTGGTAGTAGTAGTAGTAGTGATGATGATAATGACTATTATTATTATTATTATTATTATTATTATTAATAATAATAACACGTGTTGCCATTCCAGCCAATTCCGGACTTGAACTTGTCCCTTTGCACCCCATTAAATTGTTTTTCTTCAACACAACAGCACAGTTATCCAGGCAGCAGACTAACCTTTGGTCATGAGAAGAATTAAAAGTACTGAGTGAATTCACTGGAACTCTACTGTTGAGTCTCCTACAGCTTGTCCCTGCTTTGCAGGCTCTTATAGGGAATGCTCCTCTCTCCCCAGGACTGCCCCCAGATCCTGCCATCCACGCAAATCTACATTCCAGTGGGGGTGACAAAGCCCATCACACTGTCAGCCCGGAACCTGCCGCAGCCCCAGTCGGGCCAGCGCAACTATGAATGCATCTTCCACATCCAGGGTGTGGTGCACAGTGTAACCGCCCTACGCTTCAACAGCACCAGCATTCAGTGCCAGAAGACCACGGTGAGTAACCCAGTGTGCTGCTGCCACCGTCCTGCTGTCTGACATGGTCAAAATATCAGACCAGATTCACTCCTTACCAGTGTCATCTTTGTTTAGGTGCAGAAATGTCTCTGTTGCAAATGGGTTGTTTGATACTTACACGCACGCACGCACGCGCACACATATATCAAATAGTGAAACTAAATATAATACTTCTGTAGATTTTCTTCTTTTGCCCTGAGTTGGTTTACAGCAGTGGACGTATTCAGTAGATTTATCTGTTTAATTCCGGATCCCACTGGTCTGCCTGTACTGCTGACCAAAGATGTCTTGCTGCAGGCAAGTATTTTCAAACTAAACCTGCCACCAGTGACCTGGCGAAGTAGAGAATGAAGATATTTTTGTTTTAATTCATTGTCATCATGACATCTTGGACTGTCTGCTATTTCTTTCAGCACCTCAGCCTCCTCTTTCTTACTTTGAAAGTAGGTTGTGCTGTCCAGGCTCATGTCAGTTGCATATTAGTTCCAGCATTCCTCAGCCCCCAGACACAAAATCTCCTGCTGTTTCCACGCATATGTGTACGCTGTCACCCCCCCCCCCCCCCCCCCCCCTNACCTGGTATGGTGATCCTGGGGTCGACTCTGGCTCACTGTCCGGGGCCCCCCCCCCCCCCCCCCCACCGAAACCTGCTTGGAGGTGTAGTGTTGAGAAAGGGTCTGGAGGGAGCTCGTGTAGTGGGAGGTGAGGTCCCAAGGGAAAATATGAGGAGGAAGCACGAGCCACATCTCAGCACCAGCAGGATTGATCCAGCACTTCACCACTAAGAGGAGAAGCCGAGGGCGTGCGTGATGGATTTGGTGTCCTTTGTGGAGCGAGGAGAGGGTACAGGGGCATTTGTGTCACTGCATGTGATGCACAGGCTTCTTGACAAGTATGGATTTGATTCCATTTTTTCCCATAGCACTTGTTTCATTTCTCCTTTTATTCCCTCTCCCTCATCTGTTTGCATCCCAACCCCCTACCTCCATTACTGTTCTTTGATTCCTTGCGACACTCCTGACATGTTCACAGTGGGGACTGTGGTTTGATGGCAAACCTATTACTATTTGGGCTGTGGCTCTTATACCTTTTTCCTTTCTATTCAAACATGATTTTTTGTGTCAGCCATAACTCTTAGATCAGCCATTTGTCAAGCAGAAAAATTACAGTTGCATCTGCATTTAGAAGACTCATTTTCTGAAACACTTTGTCAAGGCCCAGTGTATCAGTACAGTGGTGAGAGAGCGCAGAATAGAATTATTTAGCTCTCGTAAAATGGGTTTGTGTAGCTGGCCTGAAACTTTACTCACATGGTGGACAATTGCGACCCTGCAGACTTCTGAAAGGAAGCCAGTTACACAGCGATAGGATCTTGTCACCAAAAAGGATTTATTGATGGTCGCTGTATAGTCACTTTATGACTGTTTTCATAAATATGTGCATCATTTGTCTACTTGTTATTGAGCTCCAACATTCATAAACAACTCACACAAAGCTTCGAAACACCATGGAAGCCACTTAAGATCTCACATTCCTGTTTAATTTGAGTGGATTTTATTGCCAATTGTTGACTGGATAGAAAAATGCAGGTGCCTTTTGCTATATAAGAGAAGAGACTGAAATTTTAGAATATGCGTAAGTGAGAAAATGCAATTAAAAATAAATTAGAAAATGTTTACACAGTTTCAAGAACAAGCACAACACAAGCTGCTTAATGTAAAGACAAACAAATGATTGTACTTATTGTTGTCACTACTGAATACATCATTTACACAATCACAGTCTTGGTGCAAAAAGAAATGTCAACTTCTGGGGTAATGACTTCTACAAAAGCTAACTGGAGTTATTGGTTCCAGTCAATGAGATGATACTAGGTGTATATGGGTTGTACAGGTGCCCTGACCTATAAAAAAAAATACACAAACTTGGGTTAATGAATGTCTGGTCTTCGCAAGAAAAATCTGTTTATATGTACCAGCTCTCAATCAAATTAACTTTTAGAGGATCTTAGAAGAAGAATGGTGAAGCATGCAGCTGGAAAAGGCTGCAAAAGCATTTCTAAACACCGGAGTGTTCATCAGTCCACAGTAAGACAATCTGGCTCAATCTGTCTGAAATTCAGTACTGTTGCTACTCTCCTTAGAAGTAGAAAGAAAAAAAAGATCTGCAAAGGTCACAACAAGAGCACAACGTGCAATGCTAACGGAGGTGAAAAAGAACCCAAGGGTAACGGCAAAAGACCTGCAGAAATATTTGCACATCAAAAGTCCATCACCTAAAACTTAAGAGAAGTTGGGTGAAGTGAGAAGACAATGATATATTGATGAACTGAGACAGTTTTGGAGGGACGAATGGTCTGAAATTCCTCCTTACCACTGTGTCTGATCAGCAGCTACAGGAACTGTGTGGTGGAGGTTATTGGTGCTAAGGAGGTTGTACCAGTTTTCAAATACATGGGTTTGCACTTTTTCCAGCTTGGACTGTGAATGATTAAACAATATGTTCATTAAAGACGTGATAAGTATAGTTTGTGCATTATTAGTTTAAACAGGTTGTGCTTGCCTGTTAGTGTGACTTAGATCAAGACTAGACCACATTTAATGAGTAATTAATACAGAAAACCAGGAAAATTCATAACTAGATTGTTTATAAGACAATACCATTGTACATTAATTTTCTGATAAAATTGTATAGATCCAGAATAGCTACATGTCTCTAATCTTGCTGTGATTTGCAAGCAAGCAAGTGTGCATTGGCCACTGTGAAACCCTTCCTTGGTGAAAAACCACTGGAAGATGCACTACAGGGCCTTCACAAACTTGAATTTTATTACTTTTTTTATGAAACACCTGGCCAGCAATGAGACTTGATTACTAGTTTCCTCTAAAGACCCCTACATTTTCTGAATATGCTGAAAGTCTGTTGGTCACTTGGGCTTCAAGAAGGTGAAGTTCACTGCTGTGTGGATAAGTGTTCCAGAGAATGCCTGGCCCAGACCCAGTTTCTATTCAAAATACCAGTGTCAGTGTAGTCATTCATTTCTAAATTAGATTTTCTTTTTACCATTTTGAAATGTGTTTATATATGGACAGAGAGAGATTATAGAATTCATGAATAATTTTATTACCGTGGCCAGTGAGGGGTTGCTTGTTGGTGTTTTTCATGAGGGAAAAAAGGAACAGCACTGGCATTTGGGAGAGAGAGTGTGGTCTGTCTTATCGACTAAATAAACAAGAGGGTGTTAATCCCATATTTAGCCCATGTGAACTCCAGCGTGCCGTGCAGCCTGTGTATTGTTCAGTGTATTAGCTCACCAAGCCCGCTCAATAGGAGCAGAAACGGGCTGAATTCATCAGGCCGCCCGTTTGTTTATACTGCAGAGAGACACTGGGGCGGACTATTGCTTCACTGTTTACCGTGTTCTCACTTTAGCCATAGGTGTGTAAGGTGTGTCGGCTGCCCCACAACGGGAAGTGAGAATGCATGTCGGAAAGGAAAGGGGATGTCCATCTTTGTATACACAGTTTGAACTGTAAACTTTAATCGGCTACTGTGTGTGATATGGGGTTATTTACTGAGTACTCAGAAATGTGTCAAATAAGATAAAGCGCTAGTGCAGGATAGCGACACTTTTCGTTGATATCATATTCGTATCAAAGGCCTGTATTTGTTTGTAAAGAAGTTCAGTTAATTCATTCAGTTTTTGCTTTTTTTTTTGAAACTGTTGCTGAAAATGCAAACTTCGCAGCTGTAAAACTGCTGCTGAGGGTCTAAGACATTTACTTACATTTACGTGACTTTGCTTTAAGCTGGTTACAATGATTTACAATGGGTTGTTTTTACTGGAACAATTCTTTGCAAGAACCTCGGTGCCTCAGCAGGCGGTTGGATTTCAAACTGGGTCCTTTGAGTGCAAGGTGGCTCTAACTAGTACTGTAGCCCCAGAAAATTGCCCTTAAAAAAAACAGATGACAATAGTTTGGTGTGAAGAGGGACTGGTGCTCCATTCAGGGTGATCACTGCCTTGTTCCCTAGGTTTCTCCTTTGGTGACCTTGCATTGAACAAATGGTTATTGATAACAGAAGAATGAATATTGCAGTTTTGTGGACCTACATCCTAATTCTGTGTCTTGGTCAACTTTGTCATATTTGGGGAAAGAAGTTGATTAGATAGAAATAATTTAATTTAATCACGTGTGGTTCTATATAGAACCTGAAAGTATTGTTGCTTGGTTGAGCAGTTCAAGCGATTGCTGGCTTGCCTTGGGATATTTGTCAAGTTAAGCAATGGTTTGAATTAATTTTTTTGTTTCTTAACTATAATTACTTAAACTACAATATAACATATTGGACATAATGATCAAACAAACTGGAAATTGCCAGTTCAGCTATAATCAGGTCTCACTCCTTTTGACCATATCCAAAGGTGGTCCTCAATAATGAGCTGCCATTACTTGTGCTGGCAAGAGGTTGGTATCAGACTTCTATGACCATCCAGGTCAAAGGCATTAGCTTTAAGCAGCTGTGGAGGTTTTTGACGGTGGCAGCTGATGGCGGTCATGTATTGCATGGCACCAGTGGAGAGCAGGATTTAATTTGCGAGGAGCCATACAGTACTTGCAAGTCCCTCGCTCTTGAGGAAGGGAACAGAACGAGGAGGGACAGATAATATCACGGACGCCTTTACACCATTATCTTCATGCTGATAAATTGCCGGCCTCCTCCATCACCCATTTTCCTTCATTTCCAAAGAAAAAAGGAGCAAGAAAAAAAGAATTGGGAGGCGGCGGCCGAGAGGGGGAACCTTGTTCAGAATCTTCTATATCTATCTTAGTAGCAGCTGTTTCTAAAGCAGAAAGGAAGAGTATCAGGAGAGTTTGATGGGATCCAATTAAAGGCAATGCAGATAAAATGATGATGAATTGCAGCCTGGCTCAGATACGACGGGCCAGTCGCATTGCTGCCTGTCCCGGGCCCCCACAAGGGAGAGAGAAAGAGTGGGGGAGAACAGGAACACGAGAGATGGGGGAAAAGTTGAGGTCATCAAATCAGAGGAGAAAATGAGGACACGGTTATTGACTGTGCTGTTTCCTCATGGGGGTGGGTGGGATGGAAGGACAGGGCTAGGTGAGGGGTGTGGAGGGTGGTGGTATAGGCGTGTTTTCTGTGCTCTGCCTTCTACCTGCTGAAAAGATGTAAGCGTATTCTGAGTTTTGCTGTAGAACAGCTTGGTCTTCCTGCAGAATGAGTCTGTTTTTGAACTGGAGGCGGGGGACATACTGTTCAACTTTAGTCAGTTCCATTCGGATTTCTGCTACCTGTACAAAAACCAAGTCTAGGGCTCCTACACACACTGGTTGCAACTGCAGCCAATGCTGGAAGCAGAACAAGGCATCCATGTGCCAGGTGAAAATTCTTGTCACAGGGCCCTGGGTGGGAATGATCACTGGACCCTGGGTGCTGCCCATCATTACATGTCAACTCACAAATGTGCAATGGAGCAAGCAGGGCTTTAGCAGCAAAGCCATCAGAGCATCGTCTGCCTGGAGGCTGGAGTAGCGGGAAGGCATGCATCATGCCAGCAGGATTTCTGCCAACCCACAGTGTATATATTGTACACATGGCACAAAGGGCATGATAATCTCACTGTGTTTGATTTACAGCAGGCTTGACATTGCATTACCATCACCTGTGCCTGCTATATGTTAAAGTACTTTTGATAAATGCTAATAGGCCCCTACTTTATCTCTGCGCAAATTCATGCAAATCTGCATTTAATGGTGCTGTTTGATCCTCACTCCCTATAGCTGAAAGCGGCATGCCCCCTGTAAGGCCGTTTTCAGTATGCAGACCAAGCTTGTGGTAAATCAGTCCCCTGGGTGAGGTGGGCTGCCAGTGCCAGCAGACAGCTTCACTATACCCAGGGGGACGGTCACGACAGAACCGCCTAGATGACAGCAGCCCTAAAAGTGGACGGTAACGAGGGCCGGGGCCACCGCCCGTTAAACTCAGCCGGGATAATGACGGCTCATTGTACCGCCCGGCCGCCGCTTTGTCCTCTGTCCTCGGCAGCGCACCCTTAATTATCCATAAACATTTCATTTCTGAGGCAGCCTCAGGGAGCGGGTGTAACTTTTTTAAAATATGGTTTTTAACAAGTTTTTAATTGGGCTGGTTGATCTGAGCTGTGCAATGGGATGCATCCCTCACTTTGGCTGCAGTGCTCCTCCTTCCCAGGCAACAGCGTGAGAGGGCCAGAGGAGTGGAGCTAGAAGCTTGTTGAGCGACAGGTAGGCGATAGTGGGCAACCCCCCCGGTGCGGCCGGATCCAACAGCTAGCCACGTTTGTGGGTTTCACTCCCCTTTGTCTTCTCCTCCCTCCTCGGTTCCTGTCAGGTTGTGTGGTGCTGCTCTTCTCCAGCGCACCGTCCCCACTAAATAAGAATTAATTGCAGGCAGGCTATCAGCATATGGCAGCCTTGCTTCTAGCTCCCCCACCCCACCTCACCCAGCCCCCCGTCCGTATCGCTCACAAAAAAAACACCTCTCGTCAGGTTTATGCAAATTTCCCCTGCGGTTCCCACTCTAATTAGCTGGATCATGCACAGAGTTAAAAGATGACAAGTTGTCAGATGGAGTTAGGTGCGAAGAGAGCATCCCTACATACTGCACTGTGGTCAAATTATCTTTCTTTCCCCTACCACCAAATATTAGTCTGCAACGAAGAGTGGCGAACATGCAAAGTGCAGAGCAAGCAAGCCCTTGTTCCTCATCTGGTTCTGGAACCAGCATCAGGCTGCTTTTTCAATTCCTTAACCTGTCCTCAGACACGGGATCCTGGTGAAATCTGGTGTCATTCCCCGTGATAATGGAAAAATGTCAGGAACAAAACCCACGGGACCGGGGAGGGGGGGTTAAGACACTGTCGTCATGCTTGTCGTTCCTGCTCACTTACAGCAGTGTAATGTCTCACTACTAAATAACACCATCTGCCACTTCACAGTCGGTGCTGCTCCTTGGGGCTCTGTGTTGGGAACTTTGTGTTCAGCAGTGTTTTACTGTGTCTGTTACTGTTTCTTTTACTGCACAGCACTCTACTGGCTTTTGCAAAACAAGTTGCACTGTATTCTTTTAGGCGTCTTAGTCTAAGACAAAAATTAATATTGGGAGCGTTGCTGGGTGTTACCTGAAGCTGGCCCTAGCGTGCAGGTGGGACAGTAGTTACCCCATCAGCTGAGTGTTTAAACAGTTTATGTGGGATTGTGGCTGTTCAGTGAGAAGAGTGTTGATAAACACTGATGGAAAAACAGGGTTCTGCCCCACAGTCAGCTTGTTGTTCGTGTGTACAGAGCTCAGTTTAATTAGGTACAACAAACAAATCGAAACACTTGGCTCCGATATAGTCTATATACTGCGATAGCGTGCTCAGCGTGACAGCAAATGTGTCTGCAGACTGATTTCAACAGCATTGCTGATGTTGCGTAAGAAAATTGTATGACATTTCCCCCACAAACACTTAAAAGGACCATTTGTAAAGGAAAGTGATATGGAAATGGTCGGGCCTGGGAGAGCGTGGTGTCTGGTGTGTGGCGCTCCAGTGCTGCCGTCGCTTGCTAAGAGCACAGAACTCACGTTGAGTTTGTGTGGAGCCTAGCCCTCAGTGGGGGTCTATTTTTAGCCACTCGCTCAGGTATGCCTTCAAAATGACTAATTACCACAGTGTGACCCCCACAGAAGGTACGTTTCTCCTGCATACCCCCCATCCCCGATACCCTACTTCTGTTACGGTTCCCTGTGGAACTTCAGCTGCCCACTTTTTGTTAACATCGGCACTTTTCAGCCGAGCGAATGTGCAATTTCGCATTGGCTTTGCTTGCGTTTGCATGGTTCTCCCAACTTCTCCTTGAGCTATGGCTCTGTCTGTGTGGGGAGAGGAGGGCATCAGGATGCCCTCTCTTTCCTTGGCCCTATTATTCACTCTCCAGCGTTCATTTCTTTGCTCACTCAGTCATTCTCTCTGGAGGAGCTTTTGTGTGTGTTCATGTGAATTGTGACCTGATGAAGATCACTCTGGGAGTGGACTGTACGTGCATTCTTTGTGTGTGGTTAAAAGTAGGTGCTGTCTGAAGTGCACCAACTTCCTATTATTAGCCGTCGGACACCAATATTAACTAGCTGAGACCTTGGTCCACGGTAATTTACAGTGTTAGGTATGTAGGCTAAGCAGGGTAAATTGCTTAGAATGATTTACCCTTTTATACAACAAGGTAATTGTTACCGGAGTGATTCGGGGGTGTGTATCTTGACCAAGCTTACCACCACATTTCTTGCTGTCCCAAATGTATCACCAAAGGTATTTTTTTTTCCACAGGAATAGTTGGGGCTATTTCAAAACATGATGAGAAGGAATGTAGAATATACATGTGCTAAGTGCAGACACTGGAGAATTTCAGTCCACCATCTGCCTGAAACCAAGCAAAGCAGTAGCAGTGGTCTGCTGAGCATTACTGTCATCGCAGCAAAGGGTGCAAAGTCACTTGCATCTGGATTTATGCCAAAGCCAACAACCTTTTTTAAAAAGAAAATTTATTTCATTTTTTAAGTCCCCATAGTAGAACTCCCATACTGTTGAAATTGGTTGGCTGCAGAAGTTAGAAGGAAAAAACTTGACAATAAAGGGGCAGCATGAGCATTTTTTGTGTGAAATATTTAGTTCATTGATGTGGATAATGTGTGATTCTCACAATAGTGGGGTAAACCAAAGTGGAAAAAGGTAAAGATGGGATGTCATGTCTACAGCTGCTGGGTTTTACACAGAGTCCTGTGAATGTGGAGTGTGTATAAACAGCAATTCATTATCGGCAGCAACTTTCCCAGACTGTCACTAACTTGTAGAAGTGTTAGGTGGGGAGTTCCTGTTCTTCCTCAGCTTCATTTTAAACCAGGCCTTCATTTTTAATTTACTCTCAACTTTCTCTTTCTTAAGCCTTTTGTAGCAAGGTTAAGGTGTCTTTACTTATTTACCTTTTCTTGTTTTCTCTTCAGGTCTTCCCTTTGGTACGTAATGTTGTGTGAAATTGTTGTGATTAAAAAAAAAAAAGCCTTAAAAAAATCAGGCCAATATGCCTGATGCTTGACAAAGTACAGTCTGTTTTTTTTCCCCTTAATAGTTGTATACAGTTCTAAATATGTTGTTCTTTTCAGTGCTGAATATCCATTGAACAGCAGAAGCACAGCAGTGAGTGCAGAAGCAGCAAAGTGAAATGTACCACAGACTGCAGTGTGTGTGACAGGAACTCCTCCCATAACCTGGAGTCATTGTCATTTGACAGTTGTATTAATTAATTTTTAACATGGCTTTGTGTTGGTAACATGGGATTCGTTTTCCATAGTTGGCACCGCACTACTGTATGGTATGCCAAGCATTTTAAAGTTTATTCGACCTTTGCTGCTGTGAGGTTTGTATGGAGTGTGTGGGTCTGAAGGACAGCAAGTGTGTCAGCATGGCTAAACTCCTGGTTTATTAAAAATGACTTAAGTAAACCGTGGAAAATGGAGTTTTTAGAGGGTCAAATGAGAAAACTCTGGGGCTCTAGCATTTCTATGATGGCTCTGGCCTTAGGGCTGTAGGCTTAAGCCTGAGGTAACCTTACTTGTAGTGCAAAGCACTGTGGGCGGCGGGTGGTGCCGTGGAAATCTGGTCATCTCTATGACCATCACCATGACACACAGCGGTGTCCTTTTCAGGCCTGCTGGGTGGTCTGACTACAGTGGTGGCATTGAGGGTGATTGATGAGAACCAAAGCACTTTGGGAAGTGGGTGGGTGGAGTTATGTACACTGTATTGGGAGAGCAGCGTGGGCTTGTTTACAGCTGGAGATGATGTGTTTGCAGGGTGTGGAGATGCACCCGTTGAAGTGCGCTGGAGGTGTGGACACCCAGAAATGGAACAGGGATAAGAGAAGCTCCCCTGCATGCCCTCACATGCCTCAACTCCTCCCGGCTTGTGGTTCCAAGGGTTACAGCCGGCTCCGGAGGCGCTGGCCACGCTGCTAATGAATGCTAGGACAGCTCAGGCTGAGCGAGGAGGCGCGAGGGCCCAAATGAGACATGTCAGAGAACAAATTGAAAATGCCAATTTCACTTACCCTTTGGCGGCTCTCTTCACGCCCAAACTCTGCCACTTATTTCATGTGTAAATGAATGGCCTCCACTCGGTAATTTGGATTTGCCAGACGTCTCCTCCGCTCCTCACCATCCCTATCTGCCCTCTGCCTGTTTCCTCACGCCCGCTGGAGACGCCTATCACAAGAGCAGTTTCATATTCACCGCATGTCTATGGCACACGTACATTTTCTCCTCCCCGGCCTCCATCATGGCACAGTTTTTCATCCATATAATGTTAATTGCCATGTGTTTGCAAGCATTTTGATCCATGAGCAAAAACTTCTGTGTGTATAATTTTAGGCTAGCATCAGCACAGTATTTTAGAAAATAAAACATATGCAGGAAAGAGAAATAATGTTTGATTTGATGGCATTTGTTTTTCTTTGAAATCCAGACCCAGTATTGAGTTTTGTCAAGATGTAGTCTTCAACTGCATTAGCCCACAAATAAAGAACCTATTAGCCAGTGAGGACACTCATTGACAGGAGTCCTGGGGCTGAGGGTCGTGTTTCCTGTGCTACCTGAATGATTCATATTGGTGTTCTGCAGTTTTGGATGCCTAACTTAGCTTTCTTCCTCTATCCAGTTTATGAAGCTCACAAGGAGAACCATGTTCAAATTTTGCATCCCAATGCTTCTCTTAAGCGTATTATTCCTTATCAGAAATAACCCCATGTAATGCATTTATGACAGGATAAAAACCAAAGCATGATTATATTTAATTTTACCTCAGAAGACACGGAAGATACATCTGTGGAAAGTACTGTCATTAATTGAACACACAAACAGATTCTCTTGGTTTTTGGCAGTGTGTTTAGCAAAGGTTGCGTCCTGTTTGGAACATGTGACTTCTCTTTTTCCCCATCCCTTTTCAGTCTATTATTATTATTCTTTATTTAGCTGATGCCTTTGTCCAAGGTGACTTACAGTGTCAGGGTTGAACAATGCTCCTATGTGTACAGGGTAGCAATCATGGTGGCAGTTTAGGATGAATTACAGTACATCAGTTAATCAACATATAGAGAGAAACATTTCACAAGATAAAAGCATAACAAAATTATACTACTAAGTATTGATCAAGCCCAGTTGATATGGTCTGATATTGATTGCGGGATTGGAAGAAGAAAGATAGTGTTGTCAGTCTTAAGAAAACCACGATCTACTCAAATCTTGAGGTGTAGGACTTGTTGGAACAATTGGGAGTATAAAGATGTCAGCTTGTCAGCCCTTAGTCTGAAGGGGGACTGAGCATAGGAATGATTGTTTATTTAGGCCACACCCCTAACACCCTTGTAACAGCCAGTCAGAGAGGCATGTTCAGGATGACCAAAAAAAAGCCATTCTTTTAGTGACCTCACAGTTCATCAGATTTGTCATAATGTCAGATGAAAGCAAATGAAAATATTCCAGATGATGGATCAGTAATACTCTTTGATGGCCACTAGTCATTTTTCTGAGCTCAGAGTTGAATGAACTGCAAAAAATAGTTATGTGCTGTCCATGCATCATCAAAAAGGTTTGCTTTATATAAGTTCTCAAAACTCACCTTACTTGTTCCAGGTGATTTAAAGCTCGAAGTTAAGTGGGTAGAAAATAAGGCATGGTGTTGGTCATGTGCCCTTCATTTGGACCTGATGCTTACTCAAGCTTACACAGGAGCTCTCAACAGAGTGCCCCCCACACCTCAGGGAGCTCAGACCTGATGGAGAAAGTGAAGAATGCTTCACTTGGGCATAATGCACAGGATGAGTTACCATGGGGCACCCGTCGCCCTGGGAGAATGAGACGGACAACGAGGCCTTCTCTAATTACCATGTTCCTGGGTCTGCTTTGTGCTGATGTGCATTTCATTACCAGAGAAGGGAAACCCTGTACCGACATTGACCTGATTAGATCTTAAAACGATTTTTCCCCCCCCAGTACGACTACGAGGGCAACGACATAAGCGACCTGCCAGTGGACCTGTCAGTTGTGTGGAATGGGAACTTTGTTATTGACAACCCATACAACATCCAAGGTAAACTTTACCATCAATTACACAACAGTACAGGGTCTCTCACAGACATGTCCGCCATTGTCGTCTTTGTTGTCTATGGCAGGATCTGTGGTCTTAAGAGAAGAAATGTTCATAGTAAGTTGACTTGAGTCTTGTTTATCTATTGCCAAAGGACAGGTAACTTTACACCCCTTAGATCCAGTCTTTCAGGATCAGGGTTTTGTTTGCAAACAGAACCGCTGTAAGAAGCCTCTTTAACTTGACTTTGTGGCCAAGTGAGGGCTGTTTAATGCATTGTTACACTTCTTGCTCCATGTGCCATGTTCAGCGATGCTGCTCACATTTACCTGGCTTCGGCATTCGAGCTGCACTCTGTGTGCAGTTCAATTTAAGAAACATAGCAGAGGTCTTTAATCACAATGTAGCTTTAATCTTTCCTATTTCTTCTTCATTTCAATCAATTAATTGGTTATCGATTTCCCCTTATCTGTCGTTGAAACGTTGGGGTTTTAGGCCTCATGTTGCTGGCCCTCTTGTGTGTTGGCCTGTTAGCTGAGGGAGGTTTGGATCTGTCTAGGGTCTACCAGTAAAACTAGGCCCTCCCGGAAGGCAGCTCAGGAGCTGTTAGATCTTCGGGAGAATTTTATCTCTGACAGTCTGCTAATGAGAGAAGAACCCCCCCCTTCCCATTAACTCGGTTCAGTTTAATTAGCACCGGGTGACTTTTAAGCTCGACTGTGACAAAGCAGATTAGCAGTGGCCAACGGCTTCCTCTGAATTGCCGTTCTGTGGAAATCATGGTTTTTTTGAGCACAGGATGCTTCTTTATCTCAATTATGCTAGAAGTGGGCAATTTTATACATTTGGGTTTTTCTCAGATGTAAAAACTTAATATTTTTCAGCTTTTTTAACTAGTAAATGCTGTTGATGGAACTTCAGCGGAAGGGTTACATTTGCATAGAGTTCGTTTTTTCCGAGACCTTACCCCCCCCCCCCCCCCCCCCCCCCCACACACACACACACACACACG
>UFQX01000075.1:491162-516493 GCA_900497675.1 Arapaima gigas
CCCCCCCCCCCCCCCAATCCTTCACAATGATGAACCTGCATTGACTCTCATGCTTGGGGTTCTATGCCCATCTTACCTGCACAGCTCACCTATACAAGTGCTACGCTCAGCGGGACAGCTGTGGCATGTGCCTGAAAGCTGACCCACGGTTCGAGTGTGGCTGGTGTGTCCAGGAGAAGAAGTGCTCCCTGCGGCAGGAATGTGCCCCCCTGGAGAGCAGTTGGATGCATGCTACAACCGGGAACACCCGCTGTGCCCATCCAAAGATCACCAAGGTAAGGAAATAGTCTTCCCCCAACCTAACATGATAAAGGAAGAGGTACAGTTGAAGGGTGTTGGTTCCTCCTGTTTCTAGTCTAATCTATAGCAACATAGATATATAAGCAGAGAAAGTTCACGTGACGCGATGAGAATAAAGTCTCATAAAGTGTGTAGCACAGATGGGAAGGGCAAAGAGACGTAACTCCGAAGGGGTTGGAGGCACACAGTGAATGCAGAACAGGGTGACTTGATGGGAGGCGACGGACTCTCCCACCAGGCGTGTCAGTTTGACAGGAGCTATAGAAGGAACAGTAAGGCAGCACACTGTCCTGGCCCATCTGTTGCACATTGGAAAGATCTGACTTGCTGCTGTCCCCATACAGTCATAAACGCACAAATATGCGCACACACTAGCAGAGCTAAGTTTTACTTTTTTATGGTGATCGTGCAAGATCAGACATCCACACTTGGTCAGACCAAAAAAAAAAAAAAAAAACACACCCACATGCTCATATCAGTGTCAATTCAGCCATAGCAGTAACGGCACTTACAACTATTTATTTAATCTTTACTGTCTTATTACCTGATTCTAACACGAGCTGCCGGTTGATTGCGGCAGAAATTAAAGTAGCCTCGCCTCCTGCATTTGAAGTGGTGTTTAATGGTTAATCGGAAAGGCTGTGTAATTGGTTTGTTGGCAGAGAGACTAATCCTGTTACTCAGGCATGTCGTTCCCCCTCAGCTGTCCCTGTGTAATAAACATAGCAACGTTTGGGGGTGGGACACAAATGCCTAGGTCGCAGGAGGGAGGAGTCTGGTTGAAGCAGGCACAAAATAAATTGGCCAGAAATCAGAGAAACTCGTTTGCCTCTCTGTGTAAAACAGGTTAAATTTGGCGGAAGTCTTACTCAGAACGAGATATTTGCCTGAACTCAAGAGGAAAACAGTGAGAAACCCTCCTGTAAGCAGTCGCTGAGACAGTTCTCCTGGAAGCCCTGCTTTTGCTTTAACATACACAGATAGATTTCATTGACTGCTACTTTATTCTTCCATGTACTTAATAACCGTTAATACTGCCATATTATTTTAGGCTTTTAATATTATTGTATTTATTTGGTAACTTCCACTATATACCTCTCACCATAATTATTATTCCACAATGTATTATTTAATTCTCCTTTTGTGTGCAGTTGCTGCTTTATGGAATTCTATATTACTGATTGGATTACCCAGTAATTTCATTTTGGAATGGACTATTTATCTAGGATATTACCACTCTTATTTAACTGTGAATGAAAAACCCTCTCCAGAGTCTTGGAGAATTTAATTCCCTTTTTCTTATTGTTCCCTGATGGTATGAGTTATTTTTACCACCAATGAAAGGGTGAGTTGACTGTGTGAAATAGAGCAGCTGTTAGTCCCTCCTTATGGAACTAATGGGGTTATCAGCACAGGGTTTGGAGTCCAGCACCCCAGTCACAGCTACTGCCACCCCCTCCCCCCCAAGTAACATTATAATTTAATTGGCTGACAGCAATTCAGTCAAGTGGTATTCTGAAGTGAATAATCCTTTACCCAGCCACACCAGATACCTGCACGTTCTTATCCTGTTCATTTCTCTATGGATGTGTATCCTTTCAAGACAAATTAGAATGAGATTAAAATTATTCCAAAGCGCTTGTTCCATGTTTTACCACTGTCTTCCAAATGAGCTCCTTGTTCTGATTGATTCATCTGTGGTATAGCTGGTATAGTCACAGCCGTCTGTGACACTGTGCTTGGAGGAAGCTGATAAACAGGCCTTGTTACACTGCACAGTTTTATAACTGCGGATGCGAAGTGTGAACACTTGATTATTGTGGCTCCGTCATACATAGAAATATTTATTCTACTTTTTATGGGAGGTACATATATGGATAGCATCACAAAGTGGGTGTCTTTATAATGTGTCAGGAGGCAACATAGTGCTTACAGCTTTCACCTTCCTCTCAAAATATCCAGGGTCATATCCTTGCTTCAGCTGCAGTATCCTTGAGCGTGGTACATACCCTGAATTGAAATGGCAAAAGTTTACTCAGCTGTATAAATGAGTAAATAATTGTAAACAGTTTAGCATGTGAACTAATTATTGGAAGTTACCTTAATAAGAATTAATGATAGTTGTAGTAGTAATAAGTGTTAGGATCGTGATATATGAACCTAAATTTGTAGCTAGAACCTAACTTTGACAAAGGCATCAACTAAAAATTAATATTAACTATAATAAAAGGTGAATAGAAGAGGATTCATTACTTGTTCATGGATGACTTCGGTTTGTTTCGGGTTGATGTGGGAAGTATGACACTGCAGCTTAGCTAATGGCTGCACCTGTACTCCTGGGCTATTTCACTCAACCCCCGCCCACCCACACATTCTGATTTGTTCACTGCCCACTTTCAAATCTAACCAGAGGGAGGAACTGAGGAGCATCTCTGCCTCCTCTGGTGGAACCAGTGCTCCAGGTGTACCCTGTGGCATTCAGTAAAATGTCGGAACCCAGGAGAGAGGGACAGAGAAGAGAAGGCTGGGAATAACAATACACAGACATGGGGGCTATGTAGTAATAGGAGTGGTGGTGGTTGTTTTTGTTTTGTTGTTGTTCTGTCTGCAGTGCAACAGACATAGTGCAGCCCTCCTGGCCTAAGTCCTTTCAGTCTGTTCTAGTTGTGAGCAGTCCGGGGATGCTCAGTGCGAAGGATCGAGCTGTCGTTGAATGTTTGACTTGTAGCCTGCGCATCCTCTCTGTTCCCCCCTGTTTCTCTGCAGGACGGCAAAGTTCTGTTGGAGGCGACCCCTCTGAAACCAATTAGAGGTCGGCCGGTTGTTGCTCTTTCGCATGGCTCATCATGAAAGGAGACTGATACAGCTGCCAGGGCCCTCTCCCCCAAGTCTTGTTTAGCTCTGACTCTTACTCGCCAGAGTCAAGCTGAAGTGTACATATACGACACAGACACACACACACACACTCAAGTTCGCCCATTTCAAATCTCTTTTTTCTGCTGTTGACTTCCCCTTTACCCAGGCTTTTAAACATTTGGCAAGAGGGTCTTGGTCCCTCTGTGTAAGACACCCACTCAGTTCTATTTGTCTAATTTAGCGCCTGTAAAATAAGTGTAAAATGATAAAATCACATTAAGAGACCAAGCTTCAGAGCCAAATAATGATTATAATAGAGGCTCTTTGTTGTAAGCAGAACAGGTTGTGTCAGGGCTCATTGCTCAGGCAGCCGCCTTCATCCCCTCCTTTGCCCCAGTATTATCAGGAGGCTCCGCAGCCAATCTGGGGAAGGGCAGTTTGTCAGGGGTCCCCATTTGCACCCGCAGAAATCTCATAACAAGAGCAAACAAACAAGGAAGCTGGATACGGCTGAGTGGTCTCATATCTCACATGGGCTTTGGGGGCCAGGAGCGTGAGCGTGGGGCAGGCGAAACGCCACCAGAGGTGGTATGCCCAGTGCTTTTGGGGGGAGGGTCGGGGGGGGGGGGAGTCAACTCCACTGCTACAAAAGAGGGATGTTACAACAGTGCTGCCGCTGCTACCATCGATCCCGCGCACAATGGACTTTGACAGCTATCAGGGCGTAACCTAAATAGTCTGTTCGTCACAAAGGAAGGGGCTCTTTGGCTGGGCGGCTCAGAGAATTAATGACGCCTCGCGTCTCAATTTAACTAAGCCCTTGTCATTTTGACATAGCTATTGTGTGAGCTTCATCCTGTGGGCCTTATAAACATGTTTTTCGACAGCAGTACACTGCACTGCCAGCAGACAGCTGTTAATTTGGATGACTGAAGGCATCCCTTTGAGCAGATAAGTAATCCGTGGTTTTAACAGGGTCCTGTACTTAGCCAGCACGTTGAAAAGGCTACTTTTCTATCCTGAAAAGAAGTTAACCGGCAGTGATTAGATTATAGTATTTTGGAAGCAGTTAAGTTTTTGTAAAGTGTATCATAATAGTTGACATGTAACATTGTGTTCAAAATGATAGTTATATTTAGGAAGAAAAATCTGATTTAATTTCAGAGTAACTTTGGGTGTGATTAGTAACCAAGCATTAGTAAAGAGCTAATAACATTTAAGGCAGGACACATAGGTCCTCTGTACCTGGTTGCTCAATTGGTCAGCACCGGTTCCACCATAAAGAGGACAGTTGCACTGTTTGTGTGGTTAATACCGACACCCTGTCATAATGGAGAGTGAACATGGCCTTCCGGTGTCATAAAAGACAGGTTGTTTTACATTACAATAGTGCTCATTATTATCAGTTGACATTTCATTTAAATGGATGCATATTTAAATGGTTTAGTCACCAGGCTAATGATAATTGAACAATGGCCTTAAGGATAAAGGTATTTATCATCATACAAGCACTGTGTGCTTGGCTCTCTGGCACTCTATCTCTGACGCCACTCTACGGCAGGCCTGGCACACTCCTTGGCGGGTGGCACCTGTTGAGTTAGATTGCGCACAGTCCCCGTTTATAGACCCAGCTTGTGCTGTATTGTACCGTTAACATCCGCTCACAGTCACTTACTCCTGTTTGGGGTTCCTGGGAGCCGCAGTGTGGATGTCGTGCAGCCAAGTCAGCCCCGCTGGGGTTTTAGGGTGTTATTAAAAGCAGACCAGTTGTACAGAATCAGCTAAGGTTCATTGCAGGATCTGTGTAGCAAAAGCCATCTGGATGTCATTTTTCTCGGGCATTGCCGGGATATGCGTTGACCTGCATTTATTTTGTCGTCGTGACTGGAACACATCGGTCACAAAATGTGTTTTGTTGTGCCACACCTGATGGCCTGATGAGGAATAATTCCACAAAATCAGTTCCATTATCTATTCAGCTCAGTCATTTGGTATTACGTTTACGGTGTGGGAAGGGGCTTTTCAGCTGAGCCCAACACAAAGCTTTCCTTTTTGTCGGCAGTTTTTCTTTATTAAAATGAAAGTGAAGGAGTATTGAGTCCTGTGAAGTGGGGGTGTTTTGTGGGCGTGTGTGTGTTTGGTGGGTGAAAGGGACACTGTCTGCTGTGGATCTTTCTCTCTGAGAAGAGCGAGTTAATGGCCAGTTTGTTTGCATTGCTGTCCCACAGAGCAGCATGGGATTTGGGAAACAAACAAATAGCGTAAGCATGTGCTTGATGAAACTGAAGAATGTGGGTTTTTTTGTGTCTCTGAGAAGAGTCAGCTCTCGGTCAGTAATTGTAAACAAGGAACTTGAACCTTTGAGATGCAAAGAGTACTTTTATTCTAATAAACACAGTACTTAAATTGTGAAATTATGTAATTGATATACAGTTCTTCTTTCTAACGTAGTTTTATCTGTAATATTCTAATGCTTAATTAACTCACACATTTATCCAAAGCATTCTACCTGTTTTTTTTTTGTTTTTTCCTCTGCTGGATCCGTTTAGGGTAATTACTTTGTAGCAGGACCCTCCAGGGACTTGAACCAACAACCAAATTTCAAATCCATGCCTTAACCCCTGTACTTGCCACTGTTAGAATCTCAAACAGGTGCAACTGGGAAAAGGAGATCCTTGGTCATACAGTTGCCGCTTGATGTTTGACCTTGGGCAACACAGGTCTTTGCTGTGACACTCACTCAGTGACTGTCATTTTGACAGCACCCGATCTTTTTCTCTGACTCTTCCATTGTGTGACAGCTGTTTCCTGAGACTGGCCCAAGGCAAGGTGGCACAAAGGTCACCATCACTGGGGAGAACCTCGGCCTGCAGTTCCGAGACATCCAGCACGGGGTCCGGGTTGGCAAGGTGCTCTGCCAGCCCATCGAGGAGGAGTACATCAGTGCTGAACAGTGAGCTTCTATCTGTGGTCCTTTGTCATTCCTCGGGATCTCATTTATCCCTCTTGACTTCTCCTTTAGCCTTTTTCCTGTGCTCTTTAACCTCTCCCCTCCTCTCCAATGAAGTCATCCTTTTGTGTCCTCGCCACCTGTCTGCTGTTCACCTTCCTGCACTGCTTTTGTTATTCCTCTTAGCACATTTGCGTCAATGAAAGTAAAAGCTTGTGCCAAGTACTGACACCACGAAAGAAAAAAAAAAGTTCAGGGAAGATTAAGCAAATGGATTGCAGGATTTGCTGTATTAACCATAAAGTTTGTCTTCTGTAACTGGAACTGAAGCAGCACACTGGCATGTTACCCCAGACCATATTGTACTTTCAGAATGGGTGCGTCTTCAGCGTTAAGTAGACAAGTAAACAGAAGATACTTAGCCTCGTGGTTTAACTGTCCATGTATATTTGATCCAGTACTCTGTGACAGTTTGCTCCCATGTTAAAGCCTGAGTTTCAATTAAAGTTAGTTTGGCTCAGAGGGGACTGTTACACTGATTGCCCCCCCCCACCCCCTTCTGGCGTCTGTCACTGGAGTGTATTCCGTAGCTAGATGTGAAAGGTCGATATTTTGGAAGTATGTGAAGCACTGAGTTGGAGGAAATGGGAGGGTAGCAGAACGGAACCGTCTGCTTTGTATACGCCTCCTTTTACTGAGTTCTCTATAGGCGCTTCACAGATGGCAACCGTTTGAGTGCAGTATTTGATTATATCTGGGCTGCGCAGTTATTGTTTTTGGATTAAGAATTTAGTCTATGTTTTTAAATCCACCGTGTTCATTCCACCTGATAGGTGTCCGTGCAGGCACTTACAGTAGACTAAATGCACGATGATATCACTGCACGAGAGTATCTGTTTGCAAGGCCCTCCACCACGAAGACAAAAGCAGGAGTTAATGCTGCCGGACGAGAGGAGGCCTTTGGTCCCGTGAAAAGAATCTGAGCTCTTCCAGTTAATCAGGCGCTGTCACACAAAGCAGCCCCTCACCCACCCTTGTGGGCTAATTAACAGCCGGCGGGGTCTTTTTGTGGGGTGAAGCGCCGGGTCATGAGCTGAGGGGGAGAGAGCAGCTGCCTTGACATTCATACTCTTTTTCAGTCATTTCCACAATTGTTTTTATTTGCCTAGCAGCCACCTCAAGTATCTTTTGGCACTTCCAACTTGAAATCTCTCGCAATCAAATCCTGCAGCCAGAATGTTTTGTGCGTTGACATTTCCTGACACCTTCTTATCCCCACCTCCTCCAGGATTGTCTGTGAGCTTACTGATGCGACAGGGTACCGTGTCCAGGAAGCGCAGGTGGAGGTGTGTGTGCGTGACTGCCAGGCCGACTACAGGGCCCTCTCCCCCAAGGCATTCACCTTTGTGGTAAGGATCAGAACAGGCAACACTCTCTACCGCTATCACCTGTAGTATGGAATCTGGTTTTCCTGCCACTTTACTTAGTCCCACAACAGGGGTCGCATACTCCATACATGTACATTCTGGTGTCGAATTATGGGTGTTTAAATAGTAGTTTTTGGATGTTTGTGTTGTAGGAATTTTTTTAACCTGTTGCTTAACTAGTGAAACTTCCCATTAAATAAACATGATGAAATATACCACATCCAAGTTATTTCAATGCCTGTTTCTGCCAGACGCCTTACTTCACCCGAGTCCAGCCTTCACATGGCCCCCTTTCTGGGGGTACTCGGATCACCATAGAGGGGAACCACCTTAACGCCGGCAGTGCCGTGTCCATCAACATTGGCTTGAACCCCTGCCGCTTTGAGAGGTACGTTTTTCCTTCCTATCTCCTGATCCATTCCCTGGAAGTCTCTGCCTAGGTCTTGCTTTCTGTCTGCTCTCTCGGAGCTTACCGGGCCCATCACCCATATGTCAGCTTAATGCATGTGCCGCTTCTCTCTGTTAGCAATAGGTTGTGTGCGTTTGTACGTGATAATTTCACGCCTAGCACCTGTATAATGCGCAAATGTATTTGTTGCATCCAACCAGTACGAAGAGTATGGTACATTTTCTCCAAATGTGTATCTCAAATGTCATTATACCTTGGGTGTTAAAACTAATAAGCAATGTTTGGTTTTGATATGAAATAATTTGCCAAAGTGCACAGAGCTAAATGTCAGATAAGGTTGACGATGAATATGTTGCTTCAGGTTTCTCACATTATTATGAATAGAAAGGGAGGAATAATCATGGTATTTTTCCCATATATTATTTTGCCATATATTTTTGGTAACACATGTTTTTGCTGGGTGATTCTGATGTCCAGAATGCTCAATTTTGAATATCGTGAATTTCGAACTGAAATTCAAAATATGGACATGTCTTCAGAATCTCTAGTTTGTTTTCTGTGTTCCTTTTCAATTAACTTTTAATATCCACCATGAACCATGAGGCTAGGCTCATTCCAGTTCTGTTAAATCATTTAATAATCATACAAATGTGGATGTTAGGTTTGCATGGTGGACTATGTGCAGAATTCAGAGCCAGATCTTGATATTTGTGGATTACTGTGCCCATTATGCCCAGAGTCCCGAGCCAGAATCATGATACTATACATGGCCCGCCAAACCATTATTGTGGTCCAGAACTAGAATCATGGTATTGTAGATCTCCCCTCCATTATGGCCAGTGTCCAGAGCAAAAATTACAATATTTGTGGATTAGTCTACCCATTATCACTGGAATCCCAAGCAGGAATCATGACATTGTAGATAGCACTCCCCATTATGACTGGAGTCAGAAGCCAGAATCAAGATGGTGTAGATAGTGCTCCCCTTGAGCATAAACTCATCCTATGTGCCAGTGAAGCCTGTGGTTCAGCAGTCTGGATTTCTCTCATGTAAGCCTTGGCTGCAGGGCTGTAGAGACTGAACAGGTTGTCTGACAGGATGAAGATGAGAGAGCTTGTCATCCCACTCACTGACTGCTGCACAGCCTGCAGCTGGAGTGCACACCACTGGCTTTCTTTGCAATTTGGCGATTTCTTATTCTTTTTCCTTTTTCTTTTCACTTAAGGACAGAACAGTACATTCATGTCACAAGGGTGGCAAGTCTTTCATATAATTTTTTTCTCCCAACTTTAAAATACAAAAACCTCACAACTGTGAACAGTTTAAAGGATAAAACCATTTGATAACAGACAGTGGGTGTGGTTTTGGCCACAGCATTCAATTCATTATCCTTAAATGGACACTTGTTGACAAGTGTACAATTTCAGTATCTGTTATGTTTCTGAAGGAAGACTGAAAAAGAACCTTTTTTTTAAAACTGTGCGCCTTGTGTTAATATACCAAGAAGTATTACTTGTAGAAGGTTCAAGGACTGCGTACTGCTTAAGCTTTTAAGATACTTTATATTCCCTTGTTCAACCACTGTTTTTGATTCTAACTACCTGTAATAAAATATATTGTTTTTATATCTAAGATACATACAGTATTCAGTTCACTGCTCCTGAAAGCCCCATTCTCTAACCTTCCTTCTCACTTTCCTTATTCTTTGTGTTTGTGACAAACACATCTTGTCAAAATATGTACAGCCCTATGTGGGTTTCTGTTCAGACTGTTGTGAAAGAGGTTCCCATGGCAACACTGCAAGAGAAGAATCAGTAAAAGCATTACATGCACACTTTTCATTGGAGCCAGGAAGATAAAATTGTTCTTACAAGAAGGCTCAAGCATGAATGCAAACCTAGAAATTTATTTCCTATTTATTTAGCTTTAGAAATGCTTTTTCCTAAGTGAGCAAAGTGTATGGTTCTCGCTGCAGCATACAGTGGATCAAATTGATTTGTGTGCAGCCTATATGCTGTCTGAAGAGAGGAACGGATGAGTGCTTCGATATACTATGGACCCGCATGATTTTCCAACAAGTGTTAGAAATTCATAAGAGGAGGTTCCTGCTTAGCATTTGACAGAGCAAGCCCATGCATGCACTGAGAAATATATGTCCACATGCTGTCCATGCCACAGCTATTGTGAAGTCAGTGAAATTAAGTAGTGGAGACTATACATCTATGAAGAGTTTTGGGAAGTGGAAGGTCTTTCATACTGTTTGTTACAATACTCATGCAAATATTATGCCATTTAGATGTGCTGAGCTCAGGTGTACAAAACAGATCTGATGTGTGTGATGAAGTCATAGTAGGTTGACACAAAAGTGGCTCTGCTTATGCAGGAGAAGATCCAAAGAGATAGTGTGTGTGACCCCAGCCGGTCACAGTCCGGCGGGTACACCGGTTATGGTCGACATCAACTGGGCTGAGCTGAGAAACCCAGAAGTCAAATTCAACTACACAGAGGACCCCACCATTCTGAAGATAGATCCTGACTGGAGCATTGCCAGGTAACACTTTTTGTTTTTATGGAATGAGTCCTCTCCAGCAGACATCTACATGGGGGTACATATAATAAAAGTTTTAGATGTAGCACTGCTGTGTGGTGCTGAAAGATAAGGGTGTGTACCATACCAAAAGGATTGTGTCAGCTGTTGTGTGCCATGTTCTCTTGTTTCAGACAGTCTTAAATCCCAAGGCTTTAACACTTCAAAGGTGGGGATCATAGGTCATCAAAAAATTCCTCCATTAGTATCTGTGTTCCCATAATACATTTTTTTATAAGTGTTTTGCTTGGTACCAGTTACTCCTCCTGGGACCTACTTTGAGTAATGGATGGATCCAGGCCTGTAAAAGTGTTGCATCACTTGGGGTCTGGGGCCGACCACAAAAGGAGGTTGCTGAGAGCTCAGGGACTTGACTACCAAATGCTTGGCATGAAACCAGGAATGCAGTGGGAAGTCCAGTGGGGGTAGATTTAGGAAGGTATGAAGAGGCAACAGGACTCATTTGGAACTGATGTGTGAGGAAATGAGATCTTAAATGCTGGCAGCAGGGAGCAGTAGAGACACAGAATAAAATTCATTTAAATGCCTTGCTTAAGAGGTCAGTAATCCCTCAAACAGGAAGTGAACCTGAAATCTTCTGGTCAAAAAACCAGTTCCTTCACCAGCGTAGCAATTTGTGCGCTTTCATTTCAGTGGCACAAATATTGATGATATGATCATTATCTGGCAAATTGTAGGAAATCAGGCTGAACAATGGGGAAAAGGCTTTTAAGAGCCAGAGTTAAAAAGTCTGTTATAACCAGCTTTCTTGAAAGAATGATACTATTAAACAGAGTTCGGTAGCAGTTGACTATGTCTACCTTCTTTCTTCTTCAGTCTTCTCTGGTTCTCCTTAGCCAGATGTTTGTATGGTAGGGCAACAGACCAAGCTATTGTCTTGGCAGAATCGGGATAAAAGCACAAGTGAGTTCCCCAGAACTGTGCAGCCTGAATTGCAGAGCAGCTGTGGTTTCTACCCTCTCAGGCTTGGTGCACTGTGCTGGTTGTTGATCAAGACTCTTTGGTAGGCTTCAGTCAGGACAGGCGAACTATTAGGAGCATTTCTATGGCAGACCATTCCCTAGGCAAGTCCCACATGTTGGGCTCAGATATCAGCTCCATCTGGCTGCTTGAGAACTCCAAATCCATGGATCTTCTGTGGCAGGCCTCCCTGCTTCTGATGGTCCTACTCAAGCTCCATAATTCCTCCACAGCTGAAGCTTTTGTTAATTACTGGGTGCTGGCAGAGCACATTGATGGCCCAAAGCCAGGATTGCATATCCATTGCCTCTAGTAGCCCTGTGCTCCCTGAAAAAGACTCAGAAGCGGTCCAAAATATTTGACAGCTTGTGTTATTGCAGGGCTGAAAAGTATTTACCCTTGTTAGGATATGCCAGTTGTAATGTAGGTGTTACTGTAGCTTGATGACATCCACCCTTGCCCAGTCTGCAGTCCACATTGAGTAGAGACATTGGCCTGTGTATAGTGTCTGTACACTATTACAAGTATGTACATTTTACTTCAGTTGTGTCTACGAATGGCTTTGAAGGTTCTAGGTGACAATGGATTTTCAGTTAATGGAATGGCAAGCTTTGACATTGTTCTTACATTTTTAAATTTGGAAAGAGACAGGCTGCTTCACTCGATGTGTATTGTCACCACGATGTGCTCTTATTAAGCTGACAGGTGTCTAAAATTGCTACATTCCAACTTTAGCTTGACACAACAGGATTCTACTATTGCTGTAGACTGCAAATGTCACCCCCCATCTCCTCTAGTTCTCATGTTCTAGATTTAATGGGAACAGTTATTTTTATCTTTATATGTAGGCTGACCACTAAAGATTTCCATCTATATACCGAAAGAAAGGATATTTGCTGACTCTGGTTTTGTATACTTCCATGTTTATGCCACAAGGCTCCCAACGATTAAAATTTTTATAATACCTGCAGATGCTCTGCCTCATAAAGTAATGAGTTTCGAGGTACCTAGGACAATGAGTCCTTGAGGGCCCATGTTACTGACCACTGCCCTTCATAGTCCTATAAATAAAAGGGATGCAGAAATGTACTTTGAACCACACCACCTCCTTCCCAGAAGGGCTGAGTTGATGCAGTAGATGAGATCCTCAAGTGCAGTTGTCTCTGTTTTATAGGGAAAATCTATTTTGAAGATCCTGGTGGTTATTCACAGTATTTTGCCTGTCTTAAAATGGACTCCTGGAGGTAGAAACTCAGCAAAAATAGCATTAACCACTGTGAACCACCATGTAATGAAAGTCATCACAAACTGCAGAGCTGCATGTATATGCAGTGAAACACACTGAGTTAGCAAGGAATATAAATTTTTTACTAGAATATGCAATATTCTCAATATTTCTGCTTGAAAAGGTCCACTGGGCTTTTTCTGTTAAACCTTTTGCAAATAGTAGCTCAGGTTTTTATTATTCACAAAAAAATGCTGTCACGAAACTGCACTGAGGATCTGAAAGTTTGCATAATGCTTAACTGATGGTTTTCCTGTCTACCCTGTTAGTGGTGGAACCCCACTGACCATCACCGGAACAAATCTAGCCACCATCAGAGAGCCCAAGATGCAGGCCAAGTATGGCTCTGCAAAATCAGTCCATGTAAGTATCAACAAAGCACAATCCTTCACCCAAACAAACACAGACAGACGCACTGGCGCAAACATGTGCTCTCTTGCCTACCAGTTGTCCAGCATAGGGGCTGTTTGCATTCACTTGTGCCATTGAACAGTCCCTCTGGCAGTTTAACCTTTGAAATGTCAACTGGCAATAAACTCGAGCGGGTAAATCTCTCCTCACCTAGCACCACAGGGCCAGGGTAACCTTTCTCAGAGTTCCACCTGAAGAAAAATGTTAGAGGTCAAGCTAGCGGTTCCTGTGTTTATTTTTCCTTAATTCCATTTTCTGTCCACTGTGATACTGGCACAAGCAGAGCCACTTTTAGCTTCTTTGTTTACTCTAAACGGAATGCGCGGTCATATCTAGCGTCTCTGGCAGCTGATAGCAAAGTGTTTAATTGGTGGAAGTTGTTATATTTTAAGACAGGCTTTTTATCACCTTGAAGTAATTAATCTTTTAGCAACACTTATTCGGTAATTAAGGAAAATACTATTCAGGGAGGAATGTGCCAAAATTGATATTTTCACTAAAATGGACTCTTCCACCCTCCCTCAGAACTGTACCGTGTACAACAACACGGTGATGGTGTGCCTTGCCCCCTCGGTGGCCGACTCGGAGATGAGCTTCTCTGAGCTTGGCAGTGGGCCAGATGAGATCGGCTTCATCATGGACAACGTGCAGTCCGTCCTGGTGGTCAACGAGACGTTCAGCTACTACCCAGACCCGGTCTTTGAGCCCTTGAGCCCCACAGGTGTCCTGGAGCTAAAGCCCAGCTCTCCACTTATCCTGAAGGTAAAAGATCATGTGGTAGTTTCTCTTCAGCACAGCCAACCTTCAGCTTCTCCATGCACTCCCCAATACAGGTCTACTTTCTGTTGGGTTACATCCTGCTCTCCCACCTGCCTG
This sequence comes from Arapaima gigas, assembly GCA_900497675.1. NCBI lineage: Eukaryota > Metazoa > Chordata > Actinopteri > Osteoglossiformes > Osteoglossidae > Arapaima > Arapaima gigas. The sequence goes on from UFQX01000075.1 coordinate 505,246, forward strand.
TTTTCTGGCTTATGCTATATTAGAGCATCTTACTTTACTGGACCCCGAAATGCTGTACATTCCCTAAATCTGCATAATTGCAGCTTGGAATATTGAAGTATCTGCTTACACCCATTAAAATTCCTGCATGTTTAGGACCAGATTTTTTGTCTTTAATAGTATTTTTGAGTCTTTGACACAATTGTTGCTTTTAATATTTCTTCTTATTAATTCTGTTTTTTTTCCCCCCTTTTCCCATTCTCCTTGAACTTCAAAGCTTCACTAAAAACCGGCATGGTATTTCATGAGAAAAATGAAGCCTTTTATTTCTTTGAGCAAATTGGGAAAAAGAAAAGCCTGACTCATTATTTCTCAGTTAAATGGGGGAACATCAGTAATGAAACCTTTGAATTGCTCTGCTAGCAAAACCACTACATTAGTGAGGAATAAGACTGAGAAAGGGCAGTTCCATAAAATAATCAGGCATGCATTAGGTGTGCATCGAATTTTTCATGCAATTATTTTTTCATCGCAAAATCTCCTGGGTAATGGAAAATGTAACCTACTTGAAATTAAGATGTATGTTTTAATGGTCATTCACCCATCTAATTGGATCCCTTGGTTCCACAATGTATTGATGGCAACACAAATTCACATTCAACATATTGTAAACCAAAGCATCTCAGAAAATTGTGTAAATGGGTAATGAAAACCTGCTTGTAAATCTAGACAGCCCTAATTCTGCTATTTCATGGCTGATGGTATTAGTAATATATTAGAAAAAGTCTGTGGTCTCCTCCACCTTGTCAGAGATGTCCATTAGCATTTCCTTTTATTTACGTGCCCTCAAACCCAAAGAGGCACATAATCCACATTTCACTGTCCTGTGATCATCAGCTATTAATTTTTTTTTTAAGTGGATTAACTTTGTGCAAGAATGAACTGAACAAGAAAGCCATTTATCATTATTAAGCTGAGATGTCAGTTTTAATTCAACTCAGTCTTTCTGCTTTGGTTTAAACACGGCAAACACACTGAAATGTGCAGCACGCATCTCTTTGGTCTCCTAGGGCCGGAATCTGGTCCCTGCGGCGCCCGGAAACTCACGGCTCAACTATACGGTGCTCATCGGGGACACACCCTGCGTGCTGACGCTGTCTGAGACCCAGCTGCTGTGCGAATGGCCCAACCTTACTGGGCAACATAAAGTGACAGTATGTAGGCCCGCCCCCCGCTCATATCACTTTCCCTCCTCCTTCTTCTCACTGTGGTTTGCCATCGCTTTCCTTTGACCCCACAGGCCACAGTGAAACAGTGATATTTTACTACCCATAGCTACAATTGTCTATATCCTACAGCTGCAGATCTTTACATAGACACACACTTTTCCATTATACATTTACATGCCTGCATTCTTGGATAGTAATGTAGTAATAGTTTTTAAACTGTTGTTTTCAGAGGAATATATTAGAGAAAAACAATTAGGATTGACAAGCATTTTCTCATTTACAATGAATTTCTAAAGCTTTTATTGGCTCAGAGTTGTGCAAATGGGAACAAATTGATAACAATGTGTAAGATGGAGAAGTAATGAAACCATTCCTTGTTTTTTTTTTTAGTTTATTAATCTGTCAGCCATATTAAAAATAGAAGCCTCCTCTCCATTCCCAAGCCGTCTGTTCTGACTGTGCGAGAGAGCTATGAGAGAAGGGCGCAGATGTTTGTGTTCCCTGTATACCCTGACCTACATATGGCTAAATGGGGGAGGTTGAGTTTGCCCAGTTCCCTGCCCCAAAGGGCCTCCTCCATCCTACATACGAGTTCCCATGCAATTTCAGTTGTGCCCCACTGCTTCCAGCTCTCTCTGACTTTCTGGGAAGGCTGCTCTGCCTCTGAACTGAGAACCACCCAACATACACCTCTTTATGTTGGCAGGCCACAGGCTAAAGGGTGCCAGATATCTAGGGACACGGACTCCTTGCTCAGGCTTAACATATGAGAAACACGCTTCGTCACGACCTGTTCGTGTCTCCTAGCCTGTAGCTCCTTCCAACCCCTACAAGCCCTTGTTAAAGCAGCAGGTTGCCTGCAGTGGCATTACACAAATAATGAAATGGATTAGGAGCTCTGGAGAACCCGCACTTGTTGTTTGTGAGCAACTCGAAGGCCTGGGATGCTGCCGTTCATACCAGCCACACGCTGGGCACAATTTTGTTCTTAAACCGCATGCTGCACATATATATTTTTAAATAAATAAATAAATGAAGGAAGGAAGGAAGGAAGGAAGGAAGGAAGAAAGCAAGCTACTTTCAGTGTGACAGTAATGGTAAACACAGTGGTCCTCTGTGTTGCTGCAGGTCCGAGTGGGCGGGTTCGAGTACTCCCCCGGTACCCTGCAGATCTACTCGGACAGCCTGCTCACCCTGCCCGCCATCATCGGCATAGGTGGCGGTGGAGGCCTGCTGCTGCTCGTCATCATTGCTGTGCTTATCGCTTACAAGCGCAAGTCACGCGATGCAGACAGAACACTCAAGCGCCTGCAGTTGCAGATGGACAACCTTGAATCCCGGGTAGCTCTGGAGTGCAAGGAAGGTGAGTCTACTGTTCGCTGTTTTTCCCCTCTTGTCTCTGTCGCACCGTTCCCGCTCTGAATGTTGCCGTCCACCTGGCTACTGACAGCCACCATCTGCAGTTTTTCATTGCTCTTCCAACACTTCTCCATAGCCCAACTTTTGCTGCCCACCCCCACTCTCTGCTCTTCTTTTCATGCGATGAAGTACTCAGCCTCTTGTCTGTGGATGGTCTTCATACAGAGAAAACCTTTTGATCTTGTTTTGGTTCCTTTGGTTTTGCAGGCAGACGCTACTTCTTCCCATTAACCTGCTGCTTGGCTGCAGTGGGCTGGGGGACTGCATTAGCAGAACGTCCCTAAAACCTGTGTTGAACGAGCCATTCGCGTGCAATTACAGCTGCACGGTGATGGCAGCATGAGAGCTTACCTTGTGTTTATTCCTGAAACATGTTGGCAAGCGCTTAAAATGTAAAGCATCAGAGAAAGCCTTGTCCCAGCAGTACCGTGTGCCTGCGCCGTATGTGCCCCCTAATAGGCAAGACCCACGTGCCCCACGTCACTCGCAGTCTGGCAGTGCTGCGTAGCGTGTTGGCGCGATGCCGTGTTTTGTGCCAGCAGTCAAGGGGACTAAGAGTAATTGGCCATTATCTCAGGCTGCCTGTCCAGGGGTCACGACCTTGTCGGTCTCACGCTGCAGCAATGTGTGTCACCGAACTGGATGTGCAGACAGAGTGAGGATGGCGAGGTCGCACAGAAATGGGAGAAATGAGAGCAAGCTCAGTGATTGGTCACAGCCAGAAGCTATGTGTATTATTTCTTTATGTGATTTCATGAGCTCTACATCTTTTTATCCTAAGGGATTAAATTCTTACACAGGAAATAAATGCATAGCAGAGACCCTATTTAAAGTGTTTGATGATTATCCTCTATTAGTTATTAAATGCTGGTGGATTTTGCATACTAGCTGCAAACATGAAAAAAACGGATGTAGTTGTCAGGTGTGCTGCTTCCTGTATCCCTGTGTTTAACGCTATGTAGGTGCTCTGTAGATACCACGCAGATGCCCTTTAGGTATTCTGCAGATACTGTGTAGGTCCCTTGTTGATACTGTGTGGGTCTTTCTTAGGTACTGTGTAGATACCCTGTTGTTATTTTATAGGGACCCACAAATGCCCTGTAGATGCCCAGAGATGCACTGAGGAAACATACCAGCTGGTCTGCATCTGAACGTCACTCGTTTTAATGGTTTTTCCCGGACTGAGCTTGAGTTGATCTGCTTCACATCGTCTCCCGCTTTAGCAGTGTTACATGAATGCCAGTTTCCCTGTGGTTTTGTGGGGGTGTTCAGATCAAGCCCACACTCAAGGAGGAATAATCCCCTGTAATCCGCTGGCAAACAGACATTGTTGCTGGTGGTGGTAAGGTGACATAAACCATCCAAAATATGTTGTAGATTATATGGTTGTACTTTTCCAAATTGCCAACGATACCTAAAATGGACCAATGTGTAAAAATATGATGTAAATTAAATCATTGATTATGATGGGAATTATTACTCTTATACCAGTGATAAGGAGCCATGTAATAATTTAAGAAGCAATATAATCTGAAGCAGTGGACTAATGTTTGCAGGTTAGCAGAGAGGTATAAATATAGTCTTTCTGCCCTTTGGCTGGAGTGCAACTCTTTTCTGGTTATGTTATGCAGCTGTCCACAGAGCTAGAGTCTAGACCCCACAGGAGCTCCCTCCCATGGTTCCCTGGGGGCAAATGCTTCCATTTAACCTCCATCTCCTCAAAGCGGGCACATGTGGGCAGTTTGCCTTTGTTTCTCTTTACTTACTGTCAATCAAGTAAACAGTTTCTGTGTTTTTGTGTTTCTGCCCTTAGGGGCATTCCCAATTCCAGTTCAATGAATTCACTCCTTTTTCTATTTTCATTTATTTTATTTTTTACTGTATGAGGTTCTCCTACAATTTTGTGCGGACTGCGCGTGTTTATTTATTTATTTTTGCCTGTAAGCAATGAGATGTGTCACGGGAAGTCATGTTTGCGACACACCAGTGAAGCTGACCTCACATCCACCTTCTATCCTGGTGCCTATGACCTGCTTCACTGTAGCCTGAAGCAGGTTTCCTGAGGGCCTGGTGGAGTTACCTGCTTCTTCATTGGACCCGTCTTTATAATGGGGTTTACCTTAGTAGCTAACTGAACACTGCACGCTTTAGCAGCTCATGTGGTGTTTAATACCGTCAACTAGCAATCTGCAGGTTCTAGGCAGGAGACCCCACTCCTGCTATAGTCACCTTGATCAAGGTACATACCTTGAAATAGACTGGAAACTCTGAAGCTGCATCAATGGGTAAATCATTAAAAGTGGATTATATAATGATTATACATTGTAAGTTGGACAAAGGTGTCGGCTAATTAAATGTATATACAATATCATATACGTCTCCAGGAAATCACAAATTGATGTGTATCCTGTTGTGATGTATGTTGAAGGCCTTTATGGAGTCTGATCGTATGTGATGGGCATTCCTGTTTGATCCATCATCAATTATGATCTTCTGAGTTCTGAGTGAGTCAGTCTTCTGGGTTCTACACTTTCCATCTTGAACAGCATTTGCAGAACTGCAGACGGACATCCATGAGCTGACCCAGGAGCTGGATGGTGCAGGCATCCCCTTCCTGGATTACAGGACGTATGCCATGAGAGTTTTGTTCCCCGGCATTGAGGATCACCCTGTGCTCAAGGAGATGGAGGTACGGGTCAGTACTTCAGCTTACCCCACCACCACGTGCTGTGTTTTTGCAGTGCTGCTGAGCTCCTTTTGAGACATTTGAGAATGAACTAAGACTAACTGCAGCCTGTCACTTCATTTTGTCCAGAGGTCAAAAATATCTTTTTACGTTACCATTCAAAAGTGTGAGTACACCTGGACAACACTTGCTTGGGATGCACTGGAGTGAAAACACAGCAACCCATGAGTGTCCTGCATCTCAGGGAACTGCTACAGGAATGAAGGAAGATGTTACCTCATTTTGTGCTCAAACTAGTAAACTAAATGCCTTGTAAAGAAAACTAGTTCCCAGCCAGTATACTCAAACTTTTCACTGATACTGTAATAAGTGGATGTAGATTTGGGCCTATTATGTATGTATATATGCTAATGGGTACAGATGATGATGTTTGAAAGTAGTCTTCAATGAGAGTAGGAGGAGACCCGTGTGCCTTGCAGAGGTTTGTGGGCTGTTTGCACGGGGTAGGTGGAATATTCCCACATGAATCACCAGGTCTTTTCCTTTCTTCTCATTAAGGGAACATCCATATCTTTTCATTAATTTATCACAGCAGGCCATGTTGCCACAGTGCTATATAATATTACTGGTGCCTTAATAAGCAGATTTACCTAAACTGTGTTTGTAGTTACTATAACATCTTCAGAATTTGTTACTCTTTGCTGGCTTTTTAAAAGTCCCCCCCCCCCCTCACCACACCATGCCAGCCAAGTGGCCTTGTTAACGGGTATTTCTCTGATTATATTTTTTTGGAAGAAGCTGGGACTAATGAGAGTTTCGCTGGGTGAGGGGTGACAGGTGCCAGACACGCAGAGTCAGTAGTGTGTGTTTCTGTGCCACTTTATCCACATTATTATTGATCTGTCTGCAGCTCTTCTGCTTAACTAACAGCCTGTCTTCCCAACCAAACCCTTGACATATAAACACATAAGCACACATGCCATGGTTCGGTGTGTTTTTAGGTATGGCTGTGAATACAGGTTGTTCTACTGCCTCTTAGTAAGGTCACCCCCTGATAGAACTCCACATCAGTGTTCTCCTCTCTCCAGCAAAGTGTCCTTTCCCTCTGTAGTTGCAGGCCAATGTAGAGAAGGCTCTCACCCTATTCGGACAGCTGCTCAACAAGAAGCACTTCCTGCTCACCTTCATCCGCACCCTGGAAGGCCAGCGCTCCTTCTCGATGCGTGACCGCGGCAACGTGGCTTCTCTCATTATGACCGCCCTGCAGGGTGAGATGGAGTACGCCACAGGGGTCCTCAAGCAGCTGCTCTCCGACCTCATCGACAAAAACCTGGAAAGCAAGAACCACCCCAAGCTGCTGCTACGACGGTAAGTGGCCCTCCTTTCCCCAACCTTGCCACCTCCTGGCAGTGTCACTAGGGATAACACTCCTGAGTACACATTCCCTCCCCATGGAGTGAGGCACTGAGAGAAGGGAGGGGTGGGAACATGAGCAAGAAACATAGAGATAGAGAGGAAGTAGGACTGGTGTCTTGACCAGATAAAATTAGACTACGGATCATGACGAGGTTTCTATCAGTACCACTAGTGGTTACTGTTTACCACCTTACCATTTTTTGAACATTCACACACGCAGGTGTGTTTTCAAATGGACATGCAGGTGTTCACTCAGACAGTACAACAGGTATATATTCCAGTGCTCACCCTGACAGGTGTGTGTCTCAGGAGTCATATAGACAGGTACACATCCCCACACAGACGGGTGTGTATTGAAGGGTTCTCACAGACAGGTGTGCTTGATAGCTTCCTCTTCCTTGTGTTGGAGAACGGTTGCCTTTTGTTGCACCTCCCTCCCTTCGGCACAGCGTCACAGGATGTGTAAACAGAAGGCAGGCATAGCGACACAATGGGAGGAAGAAAAAACAAACAGCTTCCAAAGTCCCCTGGAAGCAGGCATCTCCCATGTGCTTGCTTCAAGTCGGCAACACAGTCCCAGTAATAAAGTACATTAATTACACTGGTTCTTAATTACTTTTTTCTGCAGGACTTTTTCCACAGGTCACTGCATTTTTTTGTGATAAATGAGAAGTTACGCAGTTATGCTAATTGCCAAATTTAATGAAGATTGGTGGTTTGTTTTGAAAAAGGAAAAAAATTGTTTCTTGCATATGTTTAATTACGTGTACAGCAGGCAGTCTTTGAAAAACTCTCCTTTTTTGGTTCATTCAAATTTTCACATTCTTTTGACAGAGTGGTGTGGGCTGGGTTTCTTACTGCACAACTGATCATTACCTTATGTATTCAGACACTATAAATTTTTTATTGTCATTCTGGAGAGTGTGGAACATTTGGAAGCACAGCGGCCTGTGTGTGTTCTACTGGGCTGTGTTCTCTGTGTGCACAGTGTGACAATGATGTTCATATGTCATCCTCCTCCATAGAACGGAGTCTGTTGCTGAGAAGATGCTGACAAACTGGTTCACCTTCCTGCTCTACAAGTTCTTGAAGGTAAAGTCTTGCCAGTCCCTCCCAGGTATATTGACTGCAGTGCTGCCAGCCAACATGCCCCAATAAGTAAGAGCAGCAAGGAATACCATGTAGCTGCCTCCCTTTCAGGAGTGTGCTACACAGACAATAACTGGGGAAAAGAGTAGCATTGGTGCGCCCCCTGGGGTGCAGCACAGAGGAGTCCGTTTAACTGCTGTTGATGCGCATGCTCATTGGCGGATATCTTTCTGTGTCCGAGGCGCTCCTCTCTCTTGGGACTCTCCTGCACATCCTTCTTCTGAAGCTGAACACATGTCTCCCTCTACCATGCACACAGGTGCCTTTTTTTAAAAAAAGCAAAGTGGCACATTTGCCTCCTGTACGACATATGCCAGAGATTTCAAAACGGTAGTTTAAGAAGCTGGCTGACACCTACATAGCGGGACGTATCGCACAGGGTACGTCGTGTGTCTCTCGGCATCTTGACACCGTCAGAGCGCCCACCCCTCTCACAGTGTGTGTGTCACTGAGCTGCGGAGAAGCAGCCAGCACTGGCTGCTCAATTAGCCTTTTCCTGTTGTGTTCCCCACTTATGTTGGCTTGCTTCCCGCAGCCCTCTGGATATCAGTTTAGTACTAATTAAGCCTGATTAGCTTTAGTTTTGTGCCACGCTCTGTAAGGCTGTTTCTTTTTCCCCTCCTCGCAGAAATTTGTGGGGAGTTGTGGTTCTGCGTTTCTGCCGAAGGCGCCCAACCCTCTTTGCTCCCACAGGCCTCCCCACCGCCTTAAGCTGGTCGCAGAATGGCTGCAGGGCCGAGAGATTCCACTGGAACGTAATTGGAAGCATGCACGTAGCCCTTAGTACCCCAGGACCCGTAGCAACCGGACGTGGCCTGTAAGCCAGGGCAATGACACGGGCTGCCACAGCGGTGACAGGATTTCCATGAGCTGTCAAGGAGTGTGCCGTGTCCCCCGCGGTCATTAGCCTGTCCGCTGTGGCGCTGCGGGGGCGCCGTCTGGCCTGTTGGCCACTTAGCTCACCACTCTCCTGTTAGTACGTGTTTAAATGCACCCCTAATGAAGCTGGAGCCCTGAATCAAAGGTAATTTCAAAGACAGGCATGCTATCATAGGGTCTCGGGGATGATGTATGCCCGTTCCTGCTTGTTAGCAGCTGTCTGTTTAATTACTGCAGATGCTAACGAGACACGCACAGCATATGGTGACAGTGGGAGAGGCCCCACTGCACCAGGGATACCAGGATCAGAGCCTCCAAGTGGCGTCTCCCTCTGTCAAATTCCTGGGCTGTAAGCTCACGGTTAATTGTGGCTGTGCACAGGCGCGTGTGGGTCCGCCCATGTAAGTGTGCGCACTCACGTGAACTCGGGATCCTGGTCCGCCCTTCACGGTCGCCTTGTTGACACGCCAGCACTTAAAGTAGCGCCGTCAAACCTCTCCATCACTGTGATTCGGCACCGTTAACCTCATATTAGCTCCTCTGTAAGTTTTCAGAATCGTTCTCCCCAAAGGCATAAGGCCAGCGCGCTCATTCCAAACAGTTTGCCTTTTCAAGTGTGATTTCCGAGGACTCTGAGACCCCCTGTCCTCCAAAGCCCATTTCCGCCACATCTAAATAGTTGCCAGTCAGAAAATGGCTCGTGAAGAACATGCTAAATGTATGAAAGTGTTTTTATAGAATTTTTCTGTGCACACACCAAACCGGTGGGGTAAAATTGGTCGGTATTGATTGGTAGTACTTTTGGGGTCCTCATAGTTTGCCAAGTCAAGGTGCACTGTGTGGAATTGTGAAACGTTTTTTGTTAGCGTTGCCCAAGCCAGGGAAGTAGGAGAATCTCTCTCTTTCCAACACAAGACTTTGTTTTCTGGCTTCCTCAGGAGTGTGCCGGAGAGCCACTGTTCATGCTTTACTGTGCCATGAAGCAACAGATGGAGAAGGGTCCCATCGACGCCATCACGGGCGAGGCCCGCTACTCCCTGAGTGAGGACAAGCTCATCCGCCAGCAGATCGACTACAAGACTCTGGTCAGTGCAGCATCACAAGAGCTCAAACTGCAGTCCCACCTGACCTTTGGCAAAGGCCTGCTGTGTGGCTGTTCTGAAAGGGCGAGGAGAAATTAACATATCAGTATGAGTCCAGGGTGTGTTTCTGAGCACACTGTGTGAAAGCGATACAGGCAATATCCCTGTAAAGCCTTCTGGGAAGTTGTAGACAGATGGCAGACGCTAAAGTCGTCTCATGCCCAACCGCGACTTTGCTGGCCTGACTCCTCCTTCCTTTTCCACCCCTGCAGACACTGCACTGCGTGAACCCAGAGAATGAGAACGCCCCGGAGGTGACAGTCAAGTGCCTCAACTGTGACACTATCACACAGGTGAAGGAGAAGCTGCTGGATGCCGTCTACAAAGGCAGTCCTTACTCCCAGAGACCCAAAGCTGGTGACATGGACCTGGGTAAGGACACAAACGCTTTAAGGCAGGAGGCCTCACCTGGCACTCATGTCACATATATTTATGTTCCGAACAGCAAAGGGCTGATGGTGTTTGAACTTGAAATGAGGCTGTGGGAGGTATAGTTATTAGAGGGTCCACCTGAAAAGTCTTTACAAGTAGCTTTAACATTATAAATTGCTTTGTAGAAAAGTATCATCTAAACAAATAATGATATTAAAAATAATGCTGTCACTTGTCTTCTGCTATGTTCTGCCTCCCCAACACTACAATGTCCTACACATTGAGTGTTCATCATCTTCTTCATCCGTTCATCAGAGATGTACAGTCAACAAACGGGTCTGCAAATGTGAAAAGCAGTTGTGCTGGTTCAAAATGTAGCTTCAACTATTTGAAGAAAATCAAAAACAAAGAAATAATTTTTTAAAAATCACTACACATTTACTTATCTACATTTTTCTTCATACAAAAACAGGCCTTTTGTGTAAATTAGATGATTAATAGCAGTAATTGTGATATTTTTAATGTCACCTGTTGTCAAAAACTGTAGGATGACTGCAAATGATTGTATTAATATCCACATCTTGGTAATGATATTCAGGATGATATTCTGGCCAGCATGATCAGAACAGATGAGGGCAGTACATAGTGAATGTAGAAACTCGCCTCTCATACTCTTCTGAAAAGGTGCAGCTTCTTCCCAAACTTGTGAGAAACTTTGGAGTCAGTGGTGTGGATCAGCTGCACTACATGTATGTGAAATGGAACAGGGGTCTCCTGCTAGTAACTGTTCTTCTCTTTAGAATGGCGCCAAGGACGGATGGCAAGAAACATCCTTCAAGACGAGGATGTCAGTACTAAGATTGACAATGACTGGAAGCGTCTGAACACGCTGGCTCATTACCAGGCAAGTACTTGCTCATGTTTCATTTCAGTACCTGAGGTGCCTGTTAGTTTGACCCCCCCCCCCCCCCCCCCCC
>UFQX01000075.1:516542-582115 GCA_900497675.1 Arapaima gigas
TTTTCCCCCCCCCCCCCCCCCCTCCGTGGGTGACGTTCCATTTCCTCCATTCGCAGGTGACCGATGGCTCAGTGATCGCCCTGGTGCCCAAGCAGAACTCTGCCTATAACATCTCCAACTCTTCCACATTCACCAAATCCCTCAGCAGATACGGTGAGCACACGCCAAGAGAAACACGATCTGCAACATGAGCAGAGGAGGGGTGGTATTTCATCACTGTAACTAGTGAAGAGGTCCGAAACAAGTTGCTCAGGTCTCCTTCATTGGATATTCTGTGGCTAAATCTTATACCCAGGCAGTGTGCTGGACCCCTTCAAGGGGCTCAGAGTGATAATCACACTTGTCTCTGCTCTCCAGCCTTTCTGTCTTTGATACATAGTGGAAACAAACTGCTTGTGCTGCGCCCACACGTTTACGCTAACCTCCCATAGCGTTGCTGAATGACAGGCGTTAAATCCGGCACCTAATGTCTCGTTGCAGAGTGGAAATGTACGTATGTCACGGACAGGGAGTGGCACACCGCTTCTCAAGCCAGCCCCGAGCTGCTGCTGCTTGGCAGCCGCTGTGTGTCATGCTGAGGTTTTTGTTTGCGTGTTTGTTTTCCATCTTTATCTGTTTCCTCTGATTGATAAGGGGTTTCTATGGCAACGTGGACATTATTATTTTTTTCCTAGGCAAAGACCAAACCTGTAGTGGCAGACCGTCTTTATTAGAACTAAGTGCAGTCTCACTGAAATACGCCTGACTGTTACTCACCACGATTTTATAGGCCCTTCCCTACCTCAAGACTAATGCTTCTTTAGTACCCTGAGAATGTTTTTGGTTAAATGTCCTCTTTCTTCAGCAGTCACTGGGTTTTCAATTCATTCACATCCAGAACCCGATTGAGAAGGAATTTATTGTGATTACTGCCATTTCATAGTAATTCCACCTCATCTAGCTGTTTGGCTTTCTTTAAAGTACATTTTGAGTGTTCCAATAGAGGTGGAAAACCAAATTTCTGACTTAAGGGTAATTACAATGTTTCATTTACACACTTTATGACCAGATTCACTTCCAGGGAAAGAATAAAACAACCACTTTAAACTCTATTATTCTTTTTTAAGGAAGGCACTGTTGACTGATCTTGTTCCTATCTCTCTTCGATACCTCCATCTCTCTGTCCCTCCCCCCACCCCCGCGTTCACTCCCGTCTTATACAGAAACCTGCCAGCTGCCGTTGTGTCGATAAGGAGAACTCAGCAGATACTCATCTCTTTGGCCTTACAGAATAAAACTTGACATTCATGCCGTTAGTAATGAACTCGTGCGTTTAAGTGCCTAGAGACAAGTGCTGGCCTGACAGTATAGATACCGAGTGCCTCACGCTGCATTGTGTCCCTTATTAGTATGAGGTTCGATACTGAGCATATGTATATTGTGCTCAGGATCAATATGTGCGCTATCCTTGTCGTTTCCTTGAAAAGACACAGAAGGAAAATTTCAGCCTCTCCAGTATTTACTGGTGGCATTTTGCAGAATTTTCTATTCTGCCAGTTGGTACCATTTAGTAAAAAAGAATTGTCTCCTGAGATTTGGTGTTTTACAAGATTTTGTTTGTTCCCTGAAACCGCATCCAATGAAATCCTTTAATTTTCTCATTAAAAACTAGTTTTCAAGGTCTTAATTATCTGTTTTTACTCTGCTTTCCTTTTTTTCCTGCAGCGAGTCTGCAGATGGCGCTGTGCTGGGCTTCTGGGTTCCTTTATGTGTTGTAATCTGTCAGTCTCGCTCTCAATTAGGGAACAGTTCTGAGGAAATAATGAAAAGCTTTCTGATTGAACTGTCCAAGTGAAATATCTGTCTCTCTCTGTGAACCCCAGAGAGCATGTTGCGGACGGCCAGCAGCCCAGACAGCCTGCGCTCTCGCACACCCATGATCACGCCTGACCTGGAGAGCGGCACCAAGCTCTGGCATCTGGTCAAGAACCACGACCACTCAGACCAGCGTGAGGGTGACCGCGGCAGCAAGATGGTGTCTGAGATTTACCTGACACGCCTGTTGGCTACCAAGGTAACTGAGCAGTTGAATCCAGAAACGTGGATGAGATGGTCAGATCAGACCACGGTGTGGGCCCCCCTCTCTTGTTGGCACAGTTGATGATCTACAAGTTATTAACCTCATGCCCTAGAACAAGGGTGCAAGAAAAGCTACCGTACACTTTTCCAGCGGAGAAGAGAGGGCTGAGTTCTTCGTTGTGTGGTGTGATGTTGCCGTCAAGCCAGCAGTTGCCCTGGTTTTCAACATGCTGCTAATGTCTGTGCTGCTTGATCACCCCTCCATGGCTCATTTGCATTATTGGTCCCCATTAGGTAGTTTGGATGTACTAAGAACCGAGCGATTCTGCATGCCGTTGCGTTTTCATGAGCATTCTTCTGTCGTTTTTCTCTTGGTTGAGTTCCCCCAGAAGTTCGTGGGGTTTGTAAGGCCCTATAAAGACTTCAGGTTTTTGGCAATAATGGTATTCATTGTAATTATAATTAGTTTAATTAAGCGAGGCTTGGAATAAACATTCAAGTATTTGTGGAATTTGGCTAAAAAATGTATTTAGCCTATTGGCCATGACACTCTATTATAACAGCTTCACAGCTGTTGTTTTTTTCAAACATTATTCAAAAAGAAAATGGAGGGGAGAAAAACTAAAGAATTAAAGGTAAAGCATGAATTAGAAGTTCACATGATTAAGAAGAACAGGAAATTAGCCTGATATTGTATAGTAATTTGTATGCCTCTCTCACCCTCAGGGAACGTTGCAGAAGTTCGTGGACGACCTTTTTGAGACCATCTTCAGCACGGCCCACCGTGGCAGCGCCCTGCCACTTGCCATCAAGTACATGTTTGACTTCCTGGACGAGCAGGCTGACAAACACCAGATCTCAGACCCTGACGTGCGACACACCTGGAAGAGCAACTGGTAAGTCGAGAGATGCTGCTCTGACTGTGGACCGGACAACAGCTGCTGTAAATCTGCAATCTTCTCGGTGTCTCGCACTGTCTGTCTGACCCACTTGACCCTTCCACAGTCTGCCATGTCCTCCTGTCACTGTCTTCCTTTTTCATACAGCACCGACTGCATGGTTAACATTTGTTGTCATTCTTTACCTTTATTTCATTAGCTCCTCTAAGTTTTCTTTTTGAATAAAGTTTTTTAAAAAACAACCATGACTGTCCCAGCACTGACATATTTCGGTCATAATTGTGTTTTTTTTTTTTTTTTTTTTAAATATTGAGTTCAATATTAGGTTTCAATATCAGATTTTTTATTTATGTCATGTTAGATTCAGATTCTTTGTCTAATTCACCTTTGTCTGCGAATGCTTGAGGTGGCTCTTTTCTTCACTGCCTTGAAAATGACTCGAATGCCAATATAAAATGCAAAACTGATTTCAAAGCTGTGCTGTCTCATCACCTCTGTTAGTCTTGTGCTTTTTTGCTTTTTAAGTGAAAATGTTCTCCCACATTGTTGTTCAGTCTGCCCCTGCGCTTCTGGGTGAACGTGATCAAGAACCCGCAGTTTGTCTTTGACATTCACAAGAACAGCATTACCGACGCCTGTTTGTCAGTGGTGGCCCAAACCTTCATGGACTCCTGCTCCACTTCGGAGCACAAGCTGGGCAAAGACTCACCCTCCAACAAGCTGCTTTACGCCAAGGACATCCCCAACTACAAGAACTGGGTGGAGAGGTACTGGAGAAGTTCTCATAGCTCCTGTAGCTCAGGGGGCTTAATCTCTGTCCACAGAGAATATTTATTTAGTCAAATAATTCAGTCATCGCACAGTTCAGGCAGGAAAATTGACTGATGTCAGACAAGAATAGACACCGGCCTTCTATGAACCGACTTGCTGAGCCTGTGCTCTGACTGGGTACTTCATTAAGTCAGGGCTGTAAATTTGAGTTTGCTTGTAGAGAAGGGCATTGGCTTGATGTCAGCCTCATCTTCTACGTGCCCCAGTGTTCCACCGGCAGCTGGTGGTAGCTGATTCTGCAAAACATGACTTGAGTAGAATACCGCTAATGTCCTCCTTGTACCTCACTGCACCTCCCTGCCTGCTGCTTCTTCCCACTCTTGCAGGTACTACTCAGATATCTCGCGGATGCCAGCCATCAGCGACCAGGACATGAGCGCCTACCTGGCGGAGCAGTCGCGGCTACACCAGAACCAGTTCAACAGCATGAGTGCTCTGCATGAGATCTACTCCTATATCGTCAAGTACAAGGATGAGGTGAGGGAGTCCACCGGGGCAGCTCATACAGCTCAGCAGCATGTTGTAAAAATGTTTAGTTGCTTTTTTTCTTTGCTCAAAATGGAGAAATTGGGAAAAGATCTGCTGAAAACTACTTGGATTTTTCCTGCTATGCTGATATATGTATTTACATGTTTGTCTCCCCTTTCTTTGAATTTAATGTACCTAAATGCTGTCATATTCACATAACGGATGGCACCAGTGAGTGCTGGTTTATCAGGGAGCGATAGATGTATGACTCATGTAGATAAAGTGGAATAAACAGGATGTTAATGGCGTACCGATGGAAAACCATTTAGCCGGCACTTTAGCTACAGTGATCCCTGCCGTGAGCCCCTGTTGAACAGTTTTGTTAAAACAAAGTGAGGGTAGCGATTTGAAATGGGAGTTACCTGCCTAGGTAATGCTACCCCGAAAGCACGACATAAAAAAAGTAGCACCCTTTTCGGGCAGAGAAATGACAAGCAGGTGATAATGACGAAGGCTTTTTATTTTAAGTGCAAATCGAAGCCTCGGTTTTTGTGTTCCGAATCAACTCCCTGCTTTTGTCCGCGGATCGCCGGGGGCTGCAGACGAGGACTCTATTAGAGGAGAGCCATGTGGCACGCTGAGCCGATCCAGCCATTGCCCTTGTTGTTAATGCATTGCAGCTGCATCCACTTAGCCACCCCCACCCCCAAATCGTTATGCAAGATTACCGAAACGCAAGCAGTCGCGAGATCCGGCCACATTCACACGGGGGCTTGAAAGGAGAACCACGGCAGGAATTATCTTCCCATTACCCGGTCACGTCTCTCACAGCATTTCGAAATTCACGTGCTCTGGCAGCATCCGGTTTGGGCACTTGTGTCACAAGGCCTATGTTTGATCGCACACCTGCGTGCGGAACTGACCAAGCCAGTCCAGTGCTCTCAAAGGTAAATTTCAGGTAGGATTGAGGGCAGGTAGGGTTTGAGGGTGGCTGCCTTACATCGTGGTGAACCTTGGATATGAGGAAGAATAAGGAAGCTAAACAATAATACTCTTCTGTTTGTGGATGGGGTGACTTGTTGGTTACGTTAAGGTTCTGCCTCTTGCCCCCACGTACAGATCCTGTCTGCACTGGAGAAGGACGAACAGGCCAGGAGACAGAGACTGCGCAGCAAGTTGGAGCAGGTCATCGACACCATGGCCCTGGCTAGCTGAGAGCCGAGCCTGGTGCCCGAAGGACCCAACCGCTGGACTGCAGGGACAAAAGCAGTGTTACCTGAGATTCCACAGAGCTGGGCGTGAGCGGCGTGTCCCAGCTGACGCAGAAATCATATCGTGGAACGCATTTGGTTACTGTCGTTACAGTTTTGTTTTTGTTTCTGTGCGTGAGTGTGTGTTAAACCGTGTCCTACACAGATAGGATTGGAATAAATAATCTTGGTCGATGAACCAAGGAGCATCCGAACCAGTGTGCTTTCTGAAAGGAAAGGATCCGCTGGTGACGTGACCATCTGCCAGGCGACAGGGCTCAAATGGGGACTGACCGTGTCAAGTTCAATATCGTTTTTTGTTTTTTATTTTTTTTAACCACCTTTTTTTTTGCTTGTTTTTTTTCCCAATAGCTGTTTCTTCCGACTGCCGGCTCTCTAGGCTCCCGCCCTTGTGTCACTGCGGAATTTGCACAGTTCACTAGAGTTCAAGTGAAAAGATACAGACAGACACACACGAGTACATTTTTAAAGAAACAAGCAAAAAGAAGGATAGTTTGTTCTGTTTTAAGTTATAGGAACCGAATCAAAATAATTAAAAATAGCTTTGATATTTCATACGAAAAAAATTAACAAAGGAAAACAAAGAAAAAACTTGTCCTGTGCCATGTTTTATTTGAATGTTGTTTAGTGGGGAAAAAAAAACATTCTGTTAGATAAAATGTGATATATAATTTATATATTAACATGCCTAGTGTCTGGAAACAGTAAATCAGTCAAAAAAAAAAAGGAAACGCTGAAAAGTGTTGTAGACGGAGAACAAAATATTGTACCGTGGGCTCTGTATGCTGTTTAATATAGTTCAGTGAATTTTTCCCCTTCTCTTTGCAGTTGTGTTTGAAACCTGAGAAGACCACATCGCTGAGTTAAATGCCGCATAAACGTGTAGCCACTAGAAATGGAGAGTAGCCCCCTAGTGTAGCGAGGCGTTAATTTGCATGACAGAACTCCTCTAAAGAATCCTGTCCACGGTGATGTTACATGAAGTACGCTGCTTTACTTGAAGAAAACCTCAACACACAGTTCCCCCCCTTTAGCCAGGTATGATTTTGTGAGGTAGGTTTCACCTGCTGGGGAGGGATGGGGTCAGGTATGGATGTCAGTTGGTGCGCCTACATCTCAAGCGCTTGAGCAGAAACCTCCGGCTAAAGGCCGACAACCCTAGTATTCATCAGGGTTTTCCCTGTCAGAGAATATAGAATCGAATTTACTTCTTCGTATTCCTTATCTAGTTGCTAAGGCAGAATTATGAGACACCGTCTAGTGCGACTCACTACTTCTCTACACAAAGCGCTCTAATGAGGCCTGCCAGGCCACCGGGCTTCGGCAGGACAAAGCCCTCTTCTCCATGCCGTTTTGCAGATGCGAGCAGCAGCCAGTGTCACGGATACTGCAGCTGCAAATGAAATGATGTAAGGAAGAGCGCTGCTTTTTTCCCGGGCAGGATGACTTTCAGCTCATTAAAGACGATAAATAATACTCTCCATATACAGAGATCTCTGCGCGCATCATCCTGTTGGCTCCGCGGTTGAAGAGTGTTGACTGTTCTTTGCGAAGAGAGGAGTTTGACCGTTGCGGGGGCTCACTGTATATAACCTTGGCTCGCCTAAGCCAATTTGGTCAAGTAATAGATTTTATATTTTATTGTTTTTTTTGTTTTGTTTTTTTCATGTATTCTTCCAGAAGTGAAGCTCAGTGAAATTAAGCTCTTTGTGTGCGCGCGCTATTTTTCATTTCTTAGTGGCGGTTGGAGACGTAAATGACTCGAAGGTCCTCCAATGATGTTTGGTACCTACTGTTGTTGGCAGACGGAATGATCCGGAGTTCTATGTTGTCGCCGTTTTTCACGATCAGTCGTGAGGTGCAGATAAATTTATATTAAGTTAGATATGTGTATTTGTACTCGTGACAGCACAGTAAATTTGCTGCTTTCTTATGTCTTTTTGAGTGAATTTAGGGATTTTACTTTTTGTCATGGCCTGACATGTTTGTGAAATGTGTTGTGTGGTTTACCACTTATTGTCTGTGTGGCTCCTTAAAAACAAATGAGGATCCTTTCTCCGCATTTCAGTAGGTTCTTAAAATATATCTGGTAAAAACTGGATAACCCATCTTTTACTTTCTAGGTGTGTTCTCAACAAAAAGACATGACAATCATCTTGACAGAGTCTTCATTGAAATGTAGGAAAAAATAAGAGCTTTTGTAAGAAGTTTTCTCAATAAATGGTATTTTTCACAATGGGGAAACAACTCATACGTATCTGGTAGGGTTGATCAGGCTTCCAAGCTCATCTCTAACGTACAGTTATCCTTCAGTCCCAAGGTCATACGAGTGGCGCTCTCAAAAATTTGAGTGCTTTCACCTCGACGTTTGGACGCCTGTGATGAAGAATCCTTTTCATTTTTTAAGCAGTTCTCTCTTGTGCTTTCTCTGTCCCCATAAATATTTGGGAGCAGGTCTCCATAAAAGTCAAAAGAAACACTTCCTTCTTCTGTACATGAGTAGTGTTCTGCTTGTGCATGTGGTCTTCAGCTGTTGCATTGCCTTTGGAAAGATCCAGAACATATCTTGGTGCCCACTTTGTTCTCTTAACTGAACCGGTTGTGGTAAGACTGCCTTTTTCAGGGTAGGGAAAGGCACTACAGGGTTATCTGCAACTAGACTCCCTCAGGTTCTCCTCATGGAAATTGCTTTGGCATTTAGTCTCTTTGGCATTTGTCTGGTGCTGCTTTTGCACGGTACTCCGCAAAGCCAGTGCCCCCTCGGCTTTCGCGGCGCAAGCGAGAGCACGAAGCAGTCCTCTCAAGTGCTCGGCTCTGACTGGGATTACCTGCAGATGGTCCTGTGACAGGTGACGCATGTGCCACAACCCAATGACGGACAAGGTGACGGGCAGGCGCACATCGTGTCATTTCATGTCGCCTTCCAGTGAACAGCTTTAGGACTTTTATCTGTGAGTATTGACGAATGTATTCACTTCCACGCTGAATTTGTACAGAGTGGAGATCCGTGGTTTGGCCCTTGCTGTGCAGGTTATCCTTTTTACAATTTAAACGTGTCACTTGCATCATGTAGTCTCAGGATTTTTTTTTTTTTTGTCTTGCTTGAATGTTTTGCTGTTCTTTTGTGTGTTGTTTTGGAGCTCAGAACTAGAGAGGGTTTCTTCCCCTCCTGTCGGGCAGTTGGAGGGGATAGAGGGATGACCTATGTACTATTTGCATGACTGCTCTACAGTATGTAGATTGTTACTTTTTGGAGGTTTGTGCTCCCGATTTTTTTTGCCACTTGTGTTGAAGTAAAAGTGACGTAACTGTACAGCTCATTTCATTGAAATGGTACGATGTTTTGCCCGCTCGCGTGTGTAGGGGCAGCGGTTCGGCGTCAACTCTGACATCAGCAGCAGACGGGAAGCACGGTGGACGGATGTCCAGGTGCTGTTAGAGTCCAGAGCTCTCTCCCCCAGCGCAGTGTGCCTTGCCACATCTTGTCCACCCCGTTAACCGCCACCCACCTCTGCCTCTTCTCCATAGTGTGTTCCGGAACTGCCGTCACCTAGACCTGCCGTCACTGTCCTTCTATCTGGTCTACTACCCTTCCTCACTCGGTCTGCAAGATACTTGCCCTTTTCCATTTTTTTTCTCTCATTTCTTTTTTTTTTTTATTGTGGCAAATTAAAAGTGTCATTTTTAAATGGAAAAAAAATAGAATAAAATCAAAAATGAAATAAATTTAAGACATTTAAGCAATTTTATTACTATAGTACTTCTGATACATTTGTAAGAGTTTCAGACTTGAAGCAACTGTGACAGGTTGGCTGTTAAACGCTCATTGTGTAAATATTCTGCTATTTCCTATTTTGCAGATTTATTACTTGTAAATAAACACGCATCAAGGAGAGATTAAACATTTTTTTGCTAAATAACACTTTGTCATTCTGTTTCTGACTGTGTACCGTACACTGAGTTTTGTGAACAACATTAAATGAGGCTTAAACTTAGGTGGATTTTTTTTTTCCATATTCATATGATGTGGTCCTGCAATGGACATCATATGAAAAATACTTTGTGACCAATGCAAGAATAACCTTGTAAGAATACTGCATGTCTTTAGCAAACAATTTGCTCTAATTTCAGGTACATGTGTACAGGGATTGTTCACTTAGCAAACTGGGACTTTAACACCATCTTATTTGGCACAAGATTTGTCGTATAAATACATTTCTACCTAGAACTAGTCTATTAGGTCCTTGTATGTCTACGTTAATAGACGTTAATTTGTGGTGTTTGAAATGCAGAGGTATCTATGGCAACCTCAGGTTTTGGTGAGGAGGTTCAAATCTTAGCTGTGCTGTAGTATCAGTTCCCAGTGAAGAACTGCTCAGCAACATCCACAGCAAACCCAGGTGCCCAGAAGGCTGCAGGTGTAGGCAGGTGAAAGACCACTTTGGTTGTCACACCTTGAGGAGGAGACACGACTTTGGAAGATATGAAGGGAAGCCAAAAACTTTAATTCTGTGAATTAAGTCAAATCACAATTGTTGCATTAAAAACATGAAATACAAGTTACAAACAATGCGTTACTGGAAATCAGAAGGTGAAATCTCATAAATAAGAGATTAATTACCATTGATTTTAATGGGAAGAAATTTTGAATTGTTCCTGCGCCAGCAAAGTCACCTCCATGTTTGCTTAAGTTCTCAAACCCACCGAAATGGATATAACGTTTATTATATGTAAAAAACATTTCCTTTCATTAATAATGTTATAATATAGATGCAGTAAATAAAGTGAAATAAGATCACAAGATGGGACACTGAAATCACGGCGTACAACTTGGAATGAAGGCACGGGGACGAGCTGGAGGCGGCGCCACCCGCGAACTGGGTGCGGCTCTTCCATCCTTGTTGGTCCCTCACAACAAATAAAAGGGGATCAGAGGGTCGGTGACACATTTTCAAAATAACCTTTACTGAACTCCAAAGACTGCAAACACTCATACACACCTGTATGTACCTGCGCCCAGTCAGGACCAAGTTATAGCCGAGAGCATCGAACTCAGCAGACGTGACTAATCTATCACAGATGCGCAGCCAATCATGCACTTCAGTGGCTGCAGGTGCGAACTTTGAACGTTCTCCCATGTTCACCCCCCTGCTCCTCGTTAAGGAAAAAAGTCAGCCTCATGTTTGCTCCTAACTCGGTAAGTAAATAATTTCACTCATGCGCAGAAACTTATATGTCAACGATTCCTGTCTCCGGGGTTAACTGCACTTTCAAATGTTCGCTGCGCTTAACTCCACTGAGCCGATGCGCTTCTTCAAAGCGTCTTGCCGTGTTGCCTGTTGATACAAATGAGTCATTTTAGTGAGTCAATTTTATACCAAATACTGCATGACGGTGCTACAGCAAGAACCAGGGTTTAAACCCATGACGTTCGGCTCCAAAGTTTGTTTGGACAAATGCAGGTGGGTAAACTCTGCGCTGGATTCTCTTGAGGGCCGTTATGTGACGGGAACCATGCGAGTTGAAGCTTCTGCCGCCGGTGACCGCAGAGAGATGACGTGATGCAGCTTCTGTTGTGCTCCGATGATTCACTTATTAACGTCCCTCATTCCGTTGTTAAACACGCTCTGCTACAACCTGCCATCGCGGTCCTCCGTGCGTGAGGTTAAGGCTGACTGCTGGATCCAGGCAGGCTGAGTTATTACTGGGATTTTTACTAAGCATAATCACGCAAGTTAATTCAATTAAAGTTCCATTGGAGGAAATCTGAATCTGCGTAATGATCCCAAGAGCTGTGAATCTGTAAATGGCACAAATGTTCATTTCGCACTAATGTTACGAATTGGTGGGGGTGTAGGGCATCCATTTGTACCTTACGGTATGCTGGTTCTACAGCTAATAAAGCCAGCACATTTTAATTTCACGATTAAGAGTCCCTAATTTATCATACGTATGTTACAAGGACACAGCTCCTCTCTTTTTCAGTCCTGAATTAGGGGGGTTTACTTCAGCTTTTCTGCTACACATCCCAAATATTGCTGTATATATTAATCTTCCTGAGTGGAAGATCCTGATTTGAAAAAAACTTTCTCTCTGTTTGTTTTTAAACCACGTTTTTATGTCACCTGAATGTCAGTAACGGAGTCAATGAGCCGACGTTTTTGTGCAAGTCAGAAGGTCCCTTTTTAACTATCCGGTTCCACTGATTTCCTTAGAGAGGTGCAATACAGTTTGGTCACTTAGACTGCAAAAGCCCTCACTTTGGCAGTGCACTACTTCATTCATTCATTCACCTGTTTGTCTATTCAGTTATGTGTCTGTCTATACATCGATCTATGTATCTATCTTTGCATGTCTGTATCTTTTCGATGAAAGATTGCATTTAAAACGCAACAGAAAAAACAATACTTGCTGATCAAAACACTGACATTTTTTAAAATAAATGTATCATGTTGTTTTTTCCTGCAATGGATCGGCTACCCGTTCAGGGAACAATCTGCTGTGCTACTGCCTAATGATTCCAGGATGGACTCCTGACCTCTGTGACCCTGACCGAATGGATGTGAGTTACTTCTTTACGTTTCTCTATACAAAGCATGTTTTCTGCTTCTCTGTGAAAGAAGAGCGTGTCAGAAAGACATTGTCACATGGAGTTAAGCTGGAGCAGTGAGGACTTGGAGGGAGATGTGACAGAGATGAGGGTCTTTTGTTATAACACATTATTAAGGGATTATAGGCTGGCCTCGCTGGAGCATATGATTAATGAACTCTCTGTGCTAAGTCATTGCAGGGTTTGCATCACGTGCCTCATTAGGAGGGATGATAAAACAAATCGGTGTGGAAAATAAGATAATGGCAAGTGGATCAGACTGGAGACCCTGCGTCAAAGTTACATCTCTGTCAGTCTAAATTCACTAAAAGGCTAAATGGTTCCGTGAATCGACTGAAGCACTTGAGGGCCAAAAAAAAACGCACCTTTTGCTCAGTCATCCATGTGAAGCTCTGCTGCACGTTTGATAAGACTATCAGTTAATACCGAGTGCAGATCATGTACCGATTTCAGCCGAGATTGAGAGCTCCAGCTCCATCACCTGATGAGCAATGTCACGGTTAATGCCCTTGGTTCATTTTGGCAGCAGGTTATTTTTCTCCTAACCTTTTCAGGTGAACAAACTAAAGAAAGGAAAGGGGGGGGGGAAAAGTGCTGGACAAACCTTTGCATTTCTGATCTTCAAACCTCTCGTGCTGTTTTTTTGAACCCCCCCCCCCCCATTGCCACAATTCAAGTTCAAGGGACGCCATTGTGTTTCACCACTTGGAAACACACATGTTGTTGAGCTCAGCAATTCCGCGAGCTCCACCTGCAAAGAAGCTAAAGGTAACTGAGCTCATTTTATTTTGGTGAAGGACACAATGGTAAACAAACCAAAGTCAAGAAACCAAAAAATGAGTTTGCTGACATATTACATATTTAGCAGATTGTTTTTTTTCATAGTAACTTGCAGTGGTTTAGCCATTTTTTATAGCTGGGTGGTTTTTATTGTGTCAGTTTAGGTTAAGTTCAGAAGTGCTGCAGCAGGGAGGGTGATTTCAGCCGAGGTCCCTCGGGTGCAAAGCACCCACTCTTCACACTGCTATTTGCTTCTCCAAATACAACAGTGCACAGAAAGAAAGGACCATTTTGATCTGGATAAACAGATACACTGGTGGACGCTACAAAGGTGTTTGCAGTTATATCAATTTTAAACCTCCCGTGTCCCTGATCTTGCTACCTACAGTCTTAACTCACTAGCAAAGCCAACAGTTGCGTGTGGTGTCTCAAAAAGATGCATTTAACCCAACAGGTTCATAACAAAATGCTATATACAGTCGTGCAACCTTTTTAATATGAGTAGTTTGTGTTAAACTACTTGTACTCACTGACTTGATGCAGCATAGTTTATAGTGGGATAACATTGTTTATTGAAAAAATAATTGATAAAACATTACCCTCTTATTCCCAGGGTGTATATTGTTTCGTGAATTAGCCCATTGGTGGTCATTAGAATTTACAAACTGCCAACCAGCATTGCTTTTCAGTGTCAGTGTTTAGTGGAGTGTAAAGGGATGTTTATATGGGCTCTTTACAGACTCCATTCTGTGCCTGATTTGGCAGCAGCATTTGGTTGTATTAATAGACATATGATTATTGCCTTTATGTGCATCAAATGAAAACGGCGAAACAATGTCATTTTGAACAGGTTGAACATGGTGAGCGCTGTAGTTGACTTCAGGAGATGTCTGAAAGTGACCCTTGATATCCATTTCATATTATTTCCAGTTTTACTCAAAGACTGAAATGATGCTAAGAAACTTGCTAAATGGGTTGCAAGAGAACAATTTTGTAAGCACAGATTCACACGTCTGCCATAAAGTGTGGAAGTTTATCGCAGTTAAGGACCAGTAGGTGAAGACAAGATGATGATTATCATCATCTTTGCCAGGAATGCAGCGCTGCCCATAGTCC
Source organism: Arapaima gigas (assembly GCA_900497675.1). Classification (NCBI taxonomy): domain Eukaryota; kingdom Metazoa; phylum Chordata; class Actinopteri; order Osteoglossiformes; family Osteoglossidae; genus Arapaima; species Arapaima gigas. The sequence continues at coordinate 530,576 of UFQX01000075.1, forward strand.
ACAGCATCCACCTGTACCATGGGACAGTGCTCACCATATGCGTGTCATGTCCCTCAAAGACTGACTATACTTAATGATCAGTGCATCCCTCCATATGAAACATCTCCTCATTGCTGCTCTTCTTAGTTGTGCAAATGATGATTATGATTACTTTGCATAGTGAAAGATAATTTAGTGGCTATAACCTCACCCTCCTACGGTGGTATTTTGATTACACAGCGCATTTGATTGTCTGTGTTATTAAGCACATCCTCCAAAATAAACAAGCAATCAAATGTGCCTTCATATGATAAAACTGGACTAATTTGCCTCACAGGACTCAGCTGGACACAATACCTTGTCAAGACTGACTGTATCGGCAGCAGAACCGGAGTGATTCGCTTATTGTATTTCTGCAAGCCAAAACCAAAAAAGCTCTCATATCCCCAATCCAACTCCTTTTCTGACAGCTATATCTTACAGAACTGTGATCAAACTTGTGAAAGTGTTTCCTTACCAGGTTTAATTTCTGCCATGGAAAAGGCGTTAAAAAGTGTTCATAGCTTCCATGGCTCAGAAAAAAAGGAGACCAGAGGACAATGCAGTCGACCGTCGCTCTTCGGCCGCCCAATTATCCCGCCAAAGCGCCGGGCCCCGCTTGTCAGAATTAATCTGTTAATGAATGAATTAGTTTTTAGCAGCCATCTCGACTTGATCGGCTGTATCGCGAGTCCAAGATAAGACACGGACAAGAGTGGTTATGGAAGCAATGCGTAGAGTAAATTACTGAAATTAATTTAAAAAGGGATGGGAGGGGTCAACAATTTGGAATACCTGGAGATGATGCAGTGCTTCTCAACAGCAGAAAGCTGTCTTGTGAAGGGGAGATAAGAGGCTTTTCAAAGAGAGGGGTGAGGTATTTAGTCAAGGTCCTCATTCATTGACCATGTTTTACATGCTGGGTCCATTAAGCTTCGCCACGGTATTGCGGCTGCCGTGTATTCCTTATTAATAGTAGAAAAATCAGTGCCACACCTATATGCCAAGCATATAGAATCACCGTCCACTTGGAACTGCTGAGTTTTGTTGAATTTTTTATTTTTTCCTCAACCCTGAAGATTAAAAGAAGCAGTAGAATGATTACTAGCAGCGCTGGCTTCCTTTTCGGTGTCTGAAGATAAGGTGGCTCTTAAAATATTGTTGCTCTAGGCTGAGGTGTAAACAGATAAGTGATTCCGTGTTCTGGCAGCAATACAGAAGGTTACAATGTGGAATATTGTAACTGGGTATGGGCACTGGAACGTGCGTTGCTATTAAGTAAATAGCTTACATTTCAACATTGTTGCATTGTTTGTTTTGTTGTATCTTTAGAAACAATTTTGCACTTACTACCTCCATTTTTTTATTTAAAATGTTTTTGTCTGTATTGTTTGCCTATATTTAGTGCAAAGTGATGATACTGCAGTGCAAAGGATCTCTTACCATCGGTTTACACTGAACAAATGTTATTAATCGATCAAGTAGCTTTACTTTATAAATCACATTTAACAACAAGCTGAAGACAAGATGAGTTGGAGAGAAAACAGCATCGCATAATCCAGTGATGTACGTACACCCCTGACTCCAGCTGACAAGACAATGACACTGATAACACTGTAATTGCATTTACATTTATTCATTTAATGGATGTTTTTCTCCAAAGTGATGCACAACTCGGAGTAAACAAAATTACCCAATCATCAGGCCCACGAAATAATGCAGCCAGGTACAAGAGGCTTCGTTTTCTGATTGCCATGTATGAGCTTCATATCTCAGCAGTTTATTTTTTTACACACCGACATGAAAAGTCATCCTATGAAAGGTAAAACCTCAAATGTGTATTGGTTTCTGGGCCTTGCGGTCCTTAAAATTGTGAATTGCTAGTTTTTCTATTCAGACATCTCCCAGAATATTAAACCCTGCTCACCAATGGTGTCCTTGGACCACAGTGAATCTGCGTCAAGGTAAATATCACCCACTAATTTCACATTCTCTCCTGTTACAGTTCATTTCATATTGTTATTGTTCCTTCATTAATTTAACTATAAATTCCATAAAATTTTAAGGGGCTTCATTTGTTAAATCCTGGTGGAATGTTACACAGCACAATCTGTGCTGGTGGTGTTAACATCAACTAAGAGGTTCCTCAGACTCACTGCCACCCAAAGCTAATGCTGCTCATCTGCTTAAGTGGGGGCCTCTTTCAGAGCCTCTTTATGAAATCTGAGGTTCCACCCCCTTGTAGATCATACCGTTATTAAGGCTGTGGTAAAACATAGAACATGGAACTTTTAAACATAGAATACATGTAAACATTCATTAAACACACAGTTAACATCAAAACAGTTACAACATTAAAACAGTGAGCAAAAACATATTGAACTGTGAAGCGTGAATGAGATTCCAAAGGGGGGGTGGAGGGCAATAAAGTTAATTCAACAAGTTGGCCTCTGTTTGGCAGTATGGGAGCAGCTGTAGCGATGAACCACCCTGAACCAGCAGGAATAATTCAATGTGTTGCAGGAACAAATGGTGAGTCCTGCAATACAACAAACTGAAACAGAAATGACTGAAATTGTGCACACAGACCGAATAATGCTGGTGACGTGAGTGCAGCTGCAGCACGGTGTTGTGAAGGTGTGGTAAATGAGTGGTGTTGTGAACAGTTCAGGCTCTCACAATATTAAGAGAGAATTTTTATATGTTCCTTCAATAAAGGGGATGCAATTTTGAACAAACGGCAGGAAAGCAGGGCAAGAGCTGATTTGCGGTGTAACTTGGTGCACCTGGCATTATGATTAATGTCCATGTATCCCAGCGGTCTCTTGCTGGGAGAGTTGAGGTTGAGAATCCAGTCGGCGGGGGGCACTGGCAGGTCAGGACCACATCAGGCGTTGACTGCCAGCCCGTCGCCTATTTTTCGTGAGAACTGTTGCATGTCCTGTTCCTCCGCTGAGCCGCGTTTCTCCTGAAACACAGTGACATTTCCGTTCCGTGGGCGTCGGAAGTTGGTGTGTGGAGACTCGCTTTGGTCGTGGGTTCGGTTCCTCTATCTGTGCTCACACTTCAGATAAGGAAGAAGCCAATAAAACGGGGTGTCTCACCCATTGCATGGTACTGAGTTTGATTTCCTGGCTTGGAGAAAAGCTGTAAGTGTTAAGCATGTCTCTTTCCCCTCCTGTCTCCTCATATTTTTGCTCCCACCAGAAGCTTCTGAGTGATAGATGAAATTTAGCAAGAGCTACAACTGACTCCCATGTCCATTTGAATCCTGTTTAGCAGATATGTTTTGGTCTTGCAGCCATTTGCTGCTCTGCTTTTAAAAAAAAAATCAATTCAGTTGGCTGTAAAAGTGCCCTTAGACATGAGTGCAGTTTGATAATGATATTATTTATTATCTTAATTTACTGAGTATTCATTATTTTATTATATTATTCTTCAGAGATAAAAGCCAGCTGTGGTAAAGTGACAAAGGTCTTTTCACTTGTTTTATTCAGCATGACACACATTGAAGTCTGTGCTGAAATGCAGAGCCAAACAGTTCACAGCTTAGATTGACAACCTGACATGAATACAACTGATTCTTTGTTCTTTTCAGCCAAATGGGGTTGACCAACAAAAAAAAAAAAATCAGAAAAGATGGTCTGAACACTAGAAGGCAGGAAAGGTAAACAATGACTGTTAAATTTTAACCCCCCCTTATTTTATTTAATTAGTCATTCTTTGTTCTGTATTGTTCCGTTGGTCATAATGACGGTTGTTTCATCGATACCTCGGACTGCGTTTGTCATGGGGTAAAGGTCAAGGAAGGAGCGCGAGGTGATGGTGATGTGTGGAGAAGAGGGCTGTCTGGTCCTACTGGGTCACTTGCTGCAGCACCAGAGAGCAGTAACTACAGAGCCACTAGGAATGTGTAGAGGTGTCCAGATGTATGCTTTTCCTACCCTCATGTATGAATCATATGATAAGTCGAAATTCAGAAAGCGTTTGGAAAAATTCAATTAATTTTTATAGCAGCTTCTTCTCACGCAGCAACTCGGAGCTGAACAGCAGATTAGGATAACAGGACAGACAACAGGTATATAGTGAGGGTGTAGATACATGTTAATGAGAGCTGCTGTACAGGGTATAAGTGTAATACAGTAAACCCGCCGGTAACAGAGGAGAGGAAAACAAACAAACAAACAAAAATAAAACTGCTACCAGGAGGCGAGGGAGAAAAATAAACCCCTGGAGTCCGAGTGCCAGTGGCTGCCCCCCTCCTGGGCTTCTGTTCATACAAAAACAGTGGCAGTAGTAGCAGCTGAGACAGGTTATCCTGGTAGGAACATTACAAGCTGAATAAAGTGAAAAATTAAGGGGTTTAAGCAGTATTTTCCAATACATTTGTTTTGAACAGATAACCAAAGTGTTGCTGTGTAAAGGGCTGCTTCATATTTTGGTTCCAGTCCAAATGTTGTGGTGTTGATTGATGGGAGGTGTTTTACCTGCCCGTCGTGGCAACAGTGCTTATCCACTGCTGTCGTAACATCACAGACTGGGTATAGAGGAAACAATGGAAGAGAGGCTGGAAAACACAGGCATATCTGAACTGAGAATTAAACTTTAAGAATAACCTTGTTTGGCTGTGTTTTGCTGGTTGTGCAGCAGCTGTATAAAATCCTCTCTCAAAGAATATTACAGTACGAAAACCTTGGAAAAGATAAAATTTTAAAAAAGATGGGCTTTTAAAAAAATTTTTTGCTTGATTTCAGCTGAGGGGATGTTGATGTACTGCAGCACATCCTGTGATCATAACCAGGAAATTATGAATATAAAATTATAATAATGAAACAGATAATCTGCTTGAACAAATTACTTTTTTTCTGAAATGTTATTTATAAAGAAAAATAATTACTGAGTTACATTCAATATTTGCCGTCAGCAGTAGGTCCAATATAATAATCTTGTTATTGGACCTCATATAATAAAACAGGGCACAAATCAGACTAGAATGAAATTAATTACACATATTAGCATTTAATTTAAAATCTAAATGTATGAAACGGCCATAAAAGTTTCATTAACTACCTTGATCTAGAAAAAAGTTTGATCAATGCCCACTAAATATTTTTTAATTAGATTTGTAAGCACTTCAAATTATGATTAAACCTCCAGTCCAACACTAAAACATTTCTTGCTACTATTTCTTTGGCAGGTATTTACATTTATGTTTATTCATTTAGCTGATATTTTCCTCCAAATGTATGAACGACTCAGAAAATTGCAGCGATGCGGATGTAGTAGTAGTTACTTAGTCCAAAATCACTGTTTTTGCCAGAATTCAGCACAGCAGTAACTGCATGTAGAATTGATAGGGAGGACAAACTTTTTAAAGTCAAAAATTAAGTGAAAGTTTATGCAGCCGATAGGGGATGAGAAGCAAGATTTACAGAGATGTGTTTTTAGACTATTCTAGAATGTTGGGAGGAATTCGACAATTTTGAGTGACACAGGGGTTGAAGTCAGTAACAAGAACCTTCAAGTTTTTGTTTTTGGACCCCTTGCATGTGGCACCACCAAGCAACCAGAGGTGGTGGAGTTTAGGAGTTTGGCTGGGCTGTGACACTGTTCATCCCAATAGCCTACATAGGTCAGAGAAACAAGGTACACAACCAAAAACTATTATTTATACTCAGTTATAGTTATATTCTGTTTTATATTCTACTCCATTTCCAAGTTCATTCCCTCCATAGTGTTTCGTGCTCATGAAAACATCAACAGCAGCAACAACAATAATAATTTAAATTTAGCTAAAATTTTCAATGCAAGAACATATAATCTGTTGTTTGCCTTGGCCCTGCAGTTCTGTTTGACTGCAGTACCTCATTAACAAGTGGGGGGTGTTTCTGGGTGACCGACTAAAAGGGGTACAAAATGTGGTCCACCCACACCCTGAGGACGTGTCCTGAGCAGACATGGGGATTTTGGCCAGGCCGCCTGCATTACTCACAGTCAATTTGCTCAGTCTGGCCCCCAATTCTGTGCAGGCTGGGAGATGCAGGACGAAACCAGCCGGAAATTTACTACTGACAGCACGTTGTGAATGAAGGGTCTGGGAGGCTGATGTCAAATCATCAGCAAGTTCACCCTTCATGTCCATTGTTTCAAATTGCCATTCATTCATTCATACACAGTGTTTCCCAAACACCTCCAGCCTTTTCATTCTCAGTATTTTCCATGTTAGACAAAATCCAGGTGAATTACAACTGCTTTTCTGCACAGAAGTGTGCAGTATATTATGTCACACTTCTTAAAAAATGCAAACATCCAAAGCAGCCCCAGCTTGTATTGGACTGGAAAACTTTTAGGGGGGAATAGGTGTATAAGACTCAAATCCAGATATGTGTCACTTGAGTTTTTTCTCACTAGGTAAGAGGAAACAAGTCCATTCTTCTGCCATCAATTTGAAGGATTGTGAAGTGTGAATCATCTGACTCGAGTGTTTTCGTTTGGTCTCTCTAGTCCCATGATGCAAAAAAAAAATCACAAATGACATGAACAAGCATATTAATTCAAACGACTGCTGTAGGGTTTCTGAAAGATTTGCAGTTGTGATGAATAATGGAAATAAGATCCAGTTGCTTTAGCAACCTGTTGTATCCATCCATCTTGTGGTTGGTACAGGGCGCTGTGCTCAGGATGGCTTTTCCTTTTAATTAGTCCCAGGGTGGAGGGAAGGAGAGAGCGCGAGCGAGGAGAGAAACTGTGTCCGGACAGATGACAGGTGAGGAACCACAAGTCGTGAAGCGTAGAGAGATAAAGGGTAAGGATGAGTTGGGATGGGGAGGGCTGTTCTCTTAACTCCTCTGACCGGGTCTGGAAAAGTCTCCTGGCCTCATATGCAAGTGGACAGAGTAATTGTTGGATATAACGAGTTATAACCTAAAGGTTGTTGGTTTGAGTCCACCACTCACTCTGAACAAATAACCAGTACAAATAAAAGGAAACATAGCTGTGTAACGGGTAAGGCGCTGTAAGTCGCTTTGGCTGAAGGATAAATTAATGAAAGACGTGTCTGTACCCCTTCGTGTAAAGAGGAGAGTGAATTCTGTGTAGTTCTGATTAAGAACTAGGGTGTAAATTCTCATTAGTTTGTTTTTTAAGTATTAAATCTGCTACAAGCAGATATGAAACCCAGCAATCAGGTTTGATGCGTCCGTTTTTGACTGGGTCGGGTGACACGCTGTCGGTGCTTTTCCTTTTTGTAGAAAACACTCGACTGTACAAATAATACCTGCGAAACTTGTCACAACTCCTTGGCGTCACGGTGAAGTTTCCAAAGTGTTGCTGACATGCTGCTCGCTGGGGAGGACCCGGTGCTTTCTGTGTCCAAAACTCATACTGCTGCAGAGCGAGCCAACAGAGGGCTTGTCATGAGCTTGGCTTGTGGTGGCGGTGCTGAGAAAGGATGGTGGGGAGATGGATTGTTGCCTCACTCCACTGTGTAATAGTGACTAGGGCTGTAACCATAGGCCCACAGTGCTGATGGAGCGCCACTTTATGCCATATCCAGGAGATCATCGCTGTCCTCCATTTAAGCTCATTTTCATACCTGCTGAGGCAGTTCAAGGCCCGTGAACAGCAACAGATTGGAAGCTTGGCTCATACACAAACTGGAGGAGATCTGAGCCATATTGTAGTCATTTATCTCGATTTCAGAGAGCAAAGTGATGTAATGAAATGTGCCATATACTAAAAGCAGCTAAGATTTAGTGTCTGCCAGTTTCCCTAGCTGAGCAGCACAGAATTTGTGCTAAACAAACCTTATTATAATCTAAATGAATCTCTTGCAGAGAATTCTGGGAGAAGTTTTTTTTTTTTTTTTTTTTGCTGTAATGCAGTTACACAAATCAGGTTCACCAATTTCTGTGGCAATCTTACAGCTGTTCCACATCCTACTCTAATAAACTCCAGAATAATAAACCAAGTACTAAAAAGGATTTTTAAAAAGACCAAAAGTTTGCTGATCTACTTATGGAAGAGGTTTCAGGTTTTTTGACTTGGGATTTTTGGCATGATTACTGTCACTGTTTATTTTGCTAAATACATAAACGCTCATTTTCTTCAATTGCTGGTCTATATCAGGATGAGGGGTGTCCCAAGCTTGTCCCGGGATCCCTCGCTGTTAGACAAGGAGGGGTGCACTTCTGATAGGAAGTCATTCATTTGCAATCACTCTTTATGGGCTATTTAGAGTGACCAGTTCTCCTGAAACACCTGTATTTGGACTGTGGGAGAAAGCCGATGCAGAGAAGGGAAAGAACGTGCAAGCTCTGCACAGACTAAGCTGGATTCGAACCTACGCTCGACCGGTCGAGGTGCCGCAGAGCTCCCGGGTTAAGTTACTGTGTATTTCGCACTGCGTGTCGTGGTCGTTCTCAGAGGAGAATTTCCCGAGCGGTGCAGACAGTACAAGGTTACGTTATTGAAACAACCACTAAATGTTGAAGAATTTTTGGACATGTTTATTCTTCTCTGTTGAGCGCCAAGCTACCTGATTTATATTCTGAAAGGGAGGCCACACGTTGAAAGAAACTTGAAGCAAAGCGGGGCAATTAACTGGCAGCAGAGACATAATTCGCTGGAAAAGTTAGCACAGCTGCATCTCAGAAGGCAAATGATTACAAATTAAGGTAATATGTAGCTTGAATGAAAAAACATTTGCAAACAAACAGAAGAAATGGTGTTCGCTTTAAAAGAAATTACTTTTCCGTGGCAAAGTTTGACAGAGAAATACATTGTGTGCTTGGGCGACTCCTTTCCTTGTCCAGTTACTGTCAAGTGCTGCTGCGTCTGGGTCCCCCTGTGGTTTCCCTGCCATCTGATCGCCATCAGTCTTTGCAGCCGGCTGTCTCTCCGCTCCCTGCGTTCTTATTTTCAGAAAGGAACGTGCCTCGGCGCCTTTGGTAGGCCCACAAACAATACAGTCTTAACTTTCGTAACAGTTTTGCTGAGGGAGAGAAAAAAAAAAACAAAAGTTTTGCTTTCTGCCTCTGAAGAACAGCAAATAGAAAAACAGAAAACAACTCGGTGATGAATGGTGTGGCACAGGCAATTATTTGAGACGCACCAGGTATCTTGTGCACAGCAAATGTCAGGCGCTGCTGGGGTGCGATAATTTCAGGAGAGGAAAACGGCGTAGGTGCGCACACACACACACACACACACACACACACACACGAGAATTCGCATGCGCACAGAGAGAAGCTAAGTGAGATGGCAAGGATGTGCTTTGTCATTTTCAAGGTGTTACAGAATTAATGTGGGGAACGAGTGTAATGTGAGAAGACAGATTGAGGTCAGTCGTTCCTTCTCTGAAATGAATGTATAAGGAGGAGAGAGAGAAGCTGTGGAATCACCAGCTCAGACACTGAACGCAAAGCAGAGTAGCATCAGTGAATTGGAGCTTATTGAGGAAGAGGGGACGTGTCAAAGAGTTGCGAGAAAGAAGAACTAATGCACAGGAGGATGTGATGAGTTCAGATGTAGAAGTGAAAGAAGGAGAGGCGATACAGGAATGGAGAGAATGGGGGAAAGGTGTTGGGGGGGGGGGGTGTCGGTGGCTGTCAACAGGTGTGCCACAAAAACCATTGGTGAACAACCCACTTGCCAAAAAGCCTTGTTTGAAATTTCAGTTAGAATTACAAATAAAAATACACTGCTCTGGTTCCTTCACCAAATAAAGATGTCTGGTTGCTGTGGAAATGTGGGAAAAAACAGGATTGCTTTTTTTTTTTTTTTTTTTTGCTGCAATTCTAGTCATTTAGTTTAATCATATACAAAGATTGGGACCAGGGCAAATCTGTCTTTTCCCCATTTGGCCCAGTGATCGAGTTTAAACGCGCATCAATATTCCGATTTTATGCAGAATACTCAGGTATTCCGGGTGCAGCACTGCTCATGTAAACACCTTATTCTGAGAAGTATACCCCAGATAAGCTCTTCATTCCGATTATGCAAAACCAGAACAAGATAGCTTACACATGCTTCCAATAACCCAAAAATGGAAAGCATGTAAACACCTTATTCCACTTATAAGGCTTGAATGTGGTGTTCGCTTATACAAATTTGCAGCAAATCGTGGGAGTTAAACTAGCTAATTAGCTTGGATGCTGTCTAAAAAAATGGTTCGCCCTTCAGAAGGCCCCCTGCTTCTGGTGTGATGCCCAAACAGGTTTGTTTCTTTTGGCTTGAAGAATTAAACATAATGCGATATGTGAAGAAAGCAGAAGGCAAGAGGAACATTTAAATCCAAGCATCAGAAAAGTGAAGTGCAAGTGGAAGTCGCATGCAGAAAAGTGTTTCAGACCACTCCGGTTTTAGATACGGAAGTTGAAGCGTCGTCAGAGATCCTACACAGAATTTTTAGCTAACCATCCAGTGTATATACACCAAAAGCAATTTTTTCAATCTTTTTTTAAAATTTCATGCAGCATGTGGGTAACATTTTTGGGAAATAAACTTGACCGGAGCGGGGGAGAATATCTGGGCAGCGATGCTCGTATAAATGTAGCTCATGACGATGACGGCGATCTACGAGTTGGTGACAGGCCTATCTGTCGAGCGCAAGCACGAACACGCTCTTACATTCAGCCGCCGTCCCCGCAGTGGAGTGTAAATGAATCACCCCGTGAGAAGCAGGCGTGAGGTCCGTGACTACGGGCAAGGTGACGCACGCGTGGCTTTTTCCTGCTTTCTTTTGTGCAGACGTCGCTGCAGGGGGATGTGGTGGAACACAGCGAGCGCTAGGACTCCTCCTGCTTCCCATGCAAGGGAGTGGCTCCCTTGAGACCCCCAGCTGCTGGGCAACAGACAGCCCCTCGTGGTGCTGAGCCACATTGGGCCTCTGGACTGTAGTGCACTTTGCAAAGGGGCGTCAGTCCGACCAAGGAGGGTAGATGGCTGTGCAGAATAGAACAGGATACCATGTCCTTGAGTGAGAGAAGAGATTCCCACTATAAGAGCAGTGACCTGCCGTTTCCCTCTGCGTTATGGGTTAAGTAACGGCACGAGCAAAAGAATCTTAAACGACCAGCTGAAATTTCTGACTGCCCGTTCGGTCACGTCCGCACGGTCCTCGGAAGCTGCTGCTCCTTGCTTGTTGCGGTAAAGCACAGAGAATGAGTGTGAGAGGTGGGTGTGTGTGGAGTGACCACAGTTTGTTGCTCATAATCTCATTAACAAGTCTCTGTGGAGGTTAATGGCTTTGTTAATGGAAAAGGCTGTGACAGTGCAGTATATTACAATGTGGCTTCAATCATCCAGGGCCACAAAACATCATTCCGAACGCTGTTCTCTCAATATGGCCGACTGGGGATGCATATCAAATCGGCGCAAACCAGGCACAGGAGAAATGACGCCCGGTTCTGACCTTTAATTATTTTCAAAAATGTACTTAGCTGTGACCCAGGAGAATATTCCTTCAGAAGACAACGGCAGGAGTTTAAAGCGCGGTTTCGGACAGGTGATAGAGATCCAGACTGTCAGGTCTGTTTGGCATTTAGCCACTGGTGACTAGTTGCTCGTGTTCTCCAGCTGAACGCGGCATGGACGTGCGCCGTGTCCGAGCCACCACGGTGACTCCCAGCCCCCAAATATTCTACCTGCAGTCATTGCACATACGCCATTTCCACGTGGGATCTCCAGTGTGGCTAATATTACACCACCCTGCAGGGCACAGTGCCATTTCATTGCCCTTTCTGCTCACATCCACATTGCGGTCATCTGCTTCATGCCCCGGTCTGCTGCACATACCCCTGAGGGAGCTCCCGCTGGTTTGAACGGAACACTTATGCTGTGCCCCTTGACTTTCTGCGATCTCACTGAACATTGACCTCTAGTCGCTCTTCCTGAGCTGCTTCTCTGGCTTAATTCTCACCATCCATTCATTCTCCTAGGCAGCCATTAGGGAACATAGATTATGAGTTGATTCAGTTTAATTAATTCTGTGAACTTCCACACATACCTAGCTTTCATGTTGAAGACCCTGCATCGAAAAGCTAATGTAACTTATAACTTTGCTGCAAGTGGCCCAATTTACTGTGTTATTTACGTACTGTTACTGTTAAGCAGTGATATAACACATAACATATGAAATAAATTGTCTGCACAGTTTCACAACTGAACAATGATGAAGCACAATGATAGTTCAGATTCCGTTTTTGTGTTATCGTGGTGTTAAAGTGCTATGTTGAAGAAGCGTCTTATAAGAACATGGACCCATGCAGTTACCCTCAGTCAAACAGGTTTTAAAGTGCCGGGATGTTTATGCTGCTTTGTCTCAACTTCTGTCGTGCGAGTCAAGCATCTCAAGTACCTCTCATCCGTGAGGTCCACTGTGACCCAAAATAACCTTTTCAGTCTTACAGTACACAAAATGCGCAACTTGCTTAGTCTACACAGTCTTTATTTGCTGCTCAGGATGTCCTAACGTCAGCAACACTGTGACAAACATCTAATGATCTCAGCCATTAGACCTCTTGTGAAGACATTAACATCCAGAAGTATATCGACCAAAGCTAAATATGGCTGAATAGAGTCATTTTTTCACGCCTTCTTGCCCACATACCTTAGTTTCATGATAAGATGGAAGAAGTTAAAGCATCAAGGCAAAAAAAACAGCGATAAAGAAGTTTGTCCTGGAAAACGGGGGAAAAGCATCTCCCACCACGTGACTTTCACATGGTGTGCATTCAGAACTTTGCCGTAGCACTGCCTGCCTTTGATGTCAGAAAGGTAAACGAGAACAATGCCGGCTGAGATGAAGGGAAGGGGGAGAGAAAGCCGTGCTGCCGACTCGGGCTTCGAGGAGAGAGACACCGCTCTGTGTAAGCAATCCTGATGTTTGACTGAGCTTGACAGGGACTTTTGTTAGTTACCAAGTTGAGGTTGTTCCTTTGAAACGCCATTCTTAGTATGCAACCTGGCGGGATAGTCGTTCGGAGTACACCGCACACCGTGGATTATTGCATTAAGTGCAGTTGGACACTCAAGGAGGGTTATATGCAGAATTGCGACGTTGACGCATTTGTTTTCCTTGATCTCTGTTGAACACGTCATGTAGGCAAATGCTGGACAAGCGACAAGGACCAATTCCCCGGTTTTCCCCTTAACGCTCGACAAGTGCACAACTTACCGAAAGCTGATACCGAACGCATTTCTGCTTTCCTTCGGCGACGCTCCAGGTTTCTGCGAGGTGTTTGGTTTAGTCGTGCCTCGGGGCTGCCAGGGGTCCGCTGGCTGTTTGGGTGCACGCGTGACCCCGTGACGGCCGTCACACAGCGCTGATTGCGATCGCCGTGCCCGCGTGCGCTCCGGCTCCGGGAGCGAAGGCAAGGGGAGAGTGATGAATGGCTGTGCCTGAGAGAGACTCTCTGTGTGAGGGGAAAGAATTGAGGTCATTATCTTTTCACCAGCTTGTACTCTCACCCCCTTGCCCCCGTGTCTGCCCCCAGTCCTTGCATGAATCCCACTGTCTGATTGGGATCTTGTTTCTGACAGTATTCTAAAAATTCGGGTCTCTCCCCAACCCCTCTGAGAAGCATTTGAGTTACAAGGTGCCTACAGGTTTTTTTTTTTTTTTTTTTTTTCCCTCCCACTTCGCAACAAAAAGCTTTTTCCATTTTTGTTTTTTGACATCACTTCCCACCTTCCGCATGACAAAAACAAGCCAGCTTGATGAAAGTCCAGCAGTTTTACACCATTTATTCTGTTTCACTTCTACTTTTCACTCCATGGCTATTTTATTAATGTCAGTCTTAAATATACAAACTGTACGCTGTAGTTTAATCTATTAAATTCTTTTAAATTGCTTGACCATATGAGAAAGTCCATATTCTCTGAGAGGGGTTCAGTGATGATGGGGAAAATCACTTGGTGGCTACAAATGGCTTGTACACATTCAGCATTCCGAAATATATGAATATATGTCTCCCTCTCTCACTAATGAAATGGTCCTGCCTTTTGTGGCAATAGCGGAGCAGCTGAAATGGGCCGCCACGGCCCTCCGTGTGTCCCGTGGGCCCAAGGGCCCTAATCATAGCCGCTTTGGTTACCCTGTTTCTCCATCTCCCGTTCCCCGGCCGTTTCTCCATCTGAGCCGCTGGAGCAGAGAAATTGCCTGTTATCTGGGGGTCGATTTTTCATGTGCTTGTAAATTGCTTTGTATTGACACGCTGTCAGAACGGGATCGTCATGTTAACCCGTACGGATCGTCCGCCGCGTCGGCTTGCTGAGCCAGACTTCTTCGACCCTGGGGTGGGGTGGGGGGGGGTCGGGGATTTGTTGGGTTGGTTTTTTTTTTTTTTTTTTTTCTTCCCCCCAAAAAAAGGAAATGGAGTTATAGTGGGGGGTCTTAGTAAATGGGTGCGGGGGGGGCGGAACTAGTTTGTTCTCTTTTGGATGTCAAAAAGTTTTTTTTTTGTTTTTTTGTTTTTTTTTTTTTTAAAGCCTTATTGAAGTACCACAATTATGTTGAATTTCACTTTATTCTGGCACATTTACACTTATGTACATACACTTTCCTACTTTTTACAGGATATCTGGGGAAACTTGGCTCTTACTCCTCATCTTTAAGCCTAGTGAATAAATTGAGTGGCTCCACTGTAGATCTCTGTCCAACCCTGTGGTATTTCCATTTCTCCCCTCACCTTTGACTCCGCGAGGTTGGCAGAAGCCCTTCAGTAAATGATCTATTAAAGTGTTTTCTTACCCTATAGGCTAGCATAATTGCTTGTTCCTACATCTGGAATGCATCTGTTATTGCCTTCAGCATCAAAGCTCACAGTAAATCCAAAGTGTCAAGACGTTTCTGGTGAGGTGGTCTGTATGAAATTCTCCTCACCTTCAACACCACCCTCCCGTATATTGCTCTCCTTCACCTTACTCAATCTCACCTCACTGATATATCTTGTTCCCGAAAACTGGATCTCCACAATCCATCATGCAAAAAAGGATTCACCTAGATGCATATGAAAAGGCACATTATTGTTTGTTTTCAGTTAATATGCAGCTGTTTAATTGTACAATGAGCTGCAACTAGTGCTACCAAAAATAACTGCTTTGCTTCTAATTGAGAGGCAAATCATTAAGTTTGAAAAATGGCAATTAATAAAAATAATAATAGAACAGGAATAAGAAAGACCTGTTACACACCCCAATTTTCCACCAGCTGTGATATTTCCGCTGGCACAGTGCAGTAGCACAGGACCGGCTGCGATTTACCTTCATCATTATGGAAATTGAGAACGATTTTGCTCCTTTCTGCTGTATTTCTGTGTAATCGATAGCAGAAACCTCACCTGCCAGTGCCGTTGCTGACACGTTTCTCTGAAACGTCAGCTACGTAGGAAGGTAAAAGAGAAGCACTATTCTGCATCGAACCTGTTTTTGTTTGTAATGGAAAGCTACTCATTTCCCAGGGAGCGGAATATGAAACACTGCCACCTGGTGCTGACAAATCGTTCATTTCCAGCAGTGATTTGCTGATAGATCGTGCTGTTGTATCTCTATTTTAACCAGTGATGCTAATTAATAAGCCAGTATTTGCATATTTCCATTGTAATTTGGTTATTATCTGCTGTTATGCTTCAGGAAAGTTCACGGAAAGCGGCTTTATATTGTATACTGTATATTGATCAGACTGGTTTTTCTGTCGTCGGAGTCACCGCATTCATATTCAATATCGCCAGTGTAGCTTCGCCAGCAGCGGCGCTAAGTTTCTGTGTAGTCGTTTTATTGTGATACCTGGTCGTTAATATTTAATATACGTTGTTTTAGTTTTATATTCACCCTGAGGTGGACTGGTGTTCGATCTGGGCATAGTTACGTAGCCCAGCACCGAACACTTAAGGATAGACTCTGAACCACTGTGAATCCTCTCAGAATTAATTGGTTAAAAATAATGGATCGATGGATTAATTTTATATTTACACAAGTTTGTTCACAGATTAAAAAAAAAAAGATTAAAACGTGAAACGGAAAATAACATTTATTAATTTAGCCGACACTTATTTTCATATTGTCGACTTTTTACAGGACTAATTCAGAATAACATCTTTGCGCAAAAATACTACAATGGTGCTTGCAGTGGGATTTGGAGAAGAATTCGGTGTCCTTAACCGCGGCTCCTTATTGCAGCTCTACCTGGTGTAGGTTTTCCAGTAACAGTACCTGAACATCCAAAAGAAAAAAAAAAAACTGAAAAACTATTTGTCAGTGAAAGTTTGTTTGATGAAGTATGAAGGATTATTAAAGCAACCTCTTTGTCTGGGTGACTGGGAAAGGTGTCAGGAGTGGCTGAGGATGAAAGGGATTGCTGATGTGTATGTACAGTATGTGCCTTTGTGTTCCCCACATTCATTATGCACAACAAAGGGCCCCTGTTTTCTTTACCGTGCCAGCTTGCATTTGTCAGCCCCCTTGTGTCGAGGTGTCTGTAGGCCTTGTGGCACCGGGCGGTTCACCTCGCCCAGCCTGCCCCCGCACTGAGACACGGGTGGGAGAGCCAGGGATGCACAAACACACTCGCCACCAGCACCCCTGGCCAGGCAGTCAAACCTTCCTCTGTATCACAGCTGCAAAAGACTTTCATTTCTCAGCAAACATCTGTCACTGGAATAGAATCCTGGGGGCAACTGGTATCCAAACCAGGAAAAGACTGTGAGAATATGACTTTGGGGAAAGGATGCATTAATTGAGATATGCATACATTTTCTGTTCAGAATTGTAAATTATCTTTAAATATTTTAAAGATACTGTCATCGTTTCTCAGGTGGAAAGATAATAAAAAGTGTCAAAGAATATATTGGATGACAAATCTCAGATTATTGAAATGTCTCTGTCACTTTAGAGTAAGCTGTCAAGGATGAAAATAGGACACCAGTATAGAATATAGAAGTAATCTAAAATATATCAGTGGCTCATTGTATAGAGATGGAGATAATTTTCATCTCAACTAAAGTAAGGTTGCTTCCGTAAAGGTCAGTATCTCCGTCCCACAGAAATGTTCATGGAAACACCAGGTCATGAGGGTCCAAAGGAAGCCCTGTGATATAATCCTTGTCCAGGGAGTCAATGGTCTGTTTGCTACCTAACAGTCATGTGTAACGGGAAGCTCTCTCCACAGAGCTTTCAGTGATAAACATCCAAGCGACCGACACAGCTGTTGTTAGACAAATGCTCCCAGACGAACTGACAGGCAAATGTGAGATTAAAGGATGTGATATCCTACTAATTCAGCGAGCGTCTGACAAAACCTGTGCCGTTCCCTCTGGAGTCAGCCGGGTTTCAAACCTGTCATTTGCTCGGAAGATGGTTAAGATGGAAACCAAGAGCTTTTTTTTTTTTTTTTTTTTTTTAAACTGCAGAAGTTCTGAAAGGAGAAGCATGGTAAAGGAGGATGCTTAGCACACTTAAAACTAACTAGATGGGCTCCATATTCATGCAACTAAGGCAAATGGTGGCACTAGAAGAAGCCACGAAACTTTAAAGAGGCTTAGCCATTGAGACAAAACTAACTTTTCCAGATGATGACGTGCTGTGATGGACTGCTTCAATATCTGTGGTTTACTCTCAAGGAAATCTTTAACTTTGAATGCTGTGTGATATTTCTCACTTTTATGATACCAAATGTACTGGATGTTAGGCTAGAAGGGATTCACACTGCATGAGAGGACAGTCCACCACACAATCACTTCACATCAGGGGACATCGGAGCACCCAGAGGAAACCCACACAGACTCCGTTGAGAAGATGCAAACTCCACACAGAATGAACAACATTCAAACTTTTGCCCAAGCAGCCCTGGTGCTGTGAGTCAGCAGCACTGCCCACTTTGCCACCATGCTGCCTTGTTATATTAATTTTATTTATTAATTCGTTTAGCCGACACTTCAAAGTGACTAACAATTTTAGGTTTGTACCTCAACCTGCTTGCAGTGACCCAGCTGTGTAATTTTTACTGTATTTATCCAATGTAAGTATCTTGATCAGAGATACGATTCAATAGGATCCTAGTGCAGAGTGATGGATATAACATTGTGCTGCCTGCTGCTTTACAGGAGTAAACAAATGCATCACTACAAAGTACGCATTTTTATGTTTTCTCTGCTCTCTCATAATCTATTTCAGTGGATATAGAGGCTGATGGCTACAGCATCAAGTCCAGCACATCTATTACTAATAAACTATTAGTAGCAGTAGTGTGCAGTATACTGTTTGATATGTTACTGGCAAAGCAGTAGAATCCACACGTGGCCATTATTTATTTAGTTTCCGCAGGTTTTTCACAGTGGTCAAAGAGAGGTTGTTTAAATTTTGTTTTTGTTGTTTTCTTTTTGCATTTAAACTGTGTTTTGGACCACAATGTTGCCAACTTGACAATTTGTGCCCACGGCCCTCTCTTTGTCATTCTTTGGCTGTGAACCCATCCTCACTGCCTGAGGCCCAACACCAACATTTCTTCATAAATCTGAACCTAGAAAGGTTAAGAGTGACTTAAGCTGAAAGAATACTGATTTATATTGAATTTCTTGGTTGCAAACTCCATGGCTAATCAGATAAGTTAATACTTAATAATATATTTTATACTGACTTGCTTGGCATGTTTTCCCAGTTATTTAGCTTCCTTTGAGTGACACTGTTGGATAGTAGGGCAGCGGAAATAGTTTCTTCCTTTTCTCAGGAGTTTCTGTGCTGCTGTTTGTGTGCGGTTGCTGCCCCACCAGTGAACTTAACTGGGACCGAGCGTCGGTTTGAAATGCAAACGTTTGTTAGTCGTATGTGACGCAGATCGTGGCGGAGGCCTGTAATCAGTACTGTAAGCAGCTCCTTTGCTGGGTACACCCTGGACGTAGGTGTTCCCTGGATAACTGCAAGAATAGTGCTAATGGACAAACTGACTGCACTTCTTCTGTCTGTTGGTGAATAATTTAAATGTAATGTAAATGTCAGCAATATGACAGCTCTGTGAGAAAACACTTTCTCTTTTTTTCGGTCTCTCTCTCTGCCCCCCTATATTGTATGTCTCTGTTTCTCTCTCTCTCTCTCTGTATCTCTCTGTTGCTGTCTCTCTCTCTGTCCCCCCCATTTCACTGTCTGTTTCTCTCCCCCTTTCTTTCCACCTCACTCTGTATCTGTCTCTCTCTTGCTGTCTCTTTCTCTGTCCCCCTGTTTCAATGTATGTCTCTGTTTCTCGCTCCATCTTCCTCTGTATCTCTCTCCGTCTCCCTCTCTTGCTGTCTCTCTCTTTGTCTCCCTCCCTCTCTCCCCGTCTCTCTCTCCCGCTCTCTAACCACCCCCCCCCCCCCCCCATTTAAAGCNTGCTGTCTCTCTCTTTGTCTCCCTCCCTCTCTCCCCGTCTCTCTCTCCCGCCCTCTAACCCCCCCCCCCCCCCCCAGATTGAGAGCACAGTGTCAAAAAACTTAAGGCAGTGAATTCTATTTGCAGCCACTATCTGTTGGTGAACTGGGTAATGGGTATTTTAGCCCTGTTCATAAAAAATACATACTAAATACTTCTCAAAATGTTTGTCGTGGCTGTAATGTGTTACTTGAAAGTGCACAAGCTGAGGATGGGATCCGCTACTTGTGTATCGGTCAGAAGTACTGTTTTAGTTTTTTTGAAGTTGTGTGCATTTGGTTGATTCTGTCCAAATCAGAATTCATAACTGATCAAAATTTATAGCTTGTTCATCAAATTTTAACTACTGCTGACACAGACATGGATTTCAGCATCACCTCGGCTGCTTTACAAACTGCATATAACATTCCGTCACTGTGGAGTATTAGCAGTGAATAAAGCAACAGCACTGTGACAAGGTGACAGACTAAGATCCCCACAGACCTGTAGGAAGTGCTGATACATGACAACCTAAATTGTCTTTTCCAAAAAAAAAAAAAACTGAAAAATTAAAAAAAGCTGACAGTTTTGTGTGATTTTTTTTTTTTTTTTTTTTTTTTTTTTTTTTGGAAAGGACATAATTCAGGTTGTCGTGTCAGCTTTTTTAAATTTTTGAGTTTTTCCATTTTTGCAATTGTATTGGAACATTTACCGTTTGGGGGCACAAGCATAACTGTACTGACGTTCCAGTGTTAAATGGCACAGGCGACTGTGAAAGTATGCGTGGTTCTTGTTGTAAACTACATATCTGTCCCGGAGCAGCAGATTACTGCCCATTTTTGAATTGAGGTTAGTCGGCTGTTTGTTTTAGAAAAGGTGGAATAGAAGCAATATAACTTATTCTCCTGCCAGTATTGAGAGTTTTACACTTTCAGACACCTAAGTTTTTAAAAAAAAAAAAAAAAACTGAAATCATACAAACAGAACTCGGAAAGACATCAAACCAAATGTAGTGTGTATACCTGTACTTTTTGTGAAGATATTTATCTATTGCTTATTGATATCGAGGTGCTGCACAAGCAACATCTTGCGAAATCTCTCCGGCGATGGGAGGAGGAGGGAGGAAGGGTTCATGACTTATTCATTGGCTCCTGCTGGCCTCAGTCCCCCCCGGGAATTTAGCCAGCAGATGTATGCCAGCAAGATCTGTGTTTGCATACGAGATCTTATTTACTCTGTGGTGGGTGCAGTGACAGGTTCTTGGCATTGCCAAGCAGCCAACTGAGATGGACAGGCATAAGAGTCGGGGGGCTGAAAGGCTGCCCACTGTCCACCTAATTCAGCCATCTCCTGTGTCCGAGTTCATTACTATGATCACAATTTCCTGGAGATCACGAAGCATCTACTTTACGGCTTTAAGGGTGTTTCTGTCCAAACTGGATACTCATCTCAAAAGTTGTACTTGGCAGGTTACTGCAGCAGAACAAACCAAATGTTGTGTCTCATCAGGGCAGGTGCACATGATGACAACCTATATGCGTTTCTCAAGATCGCAGTCGGCGTGAAGCGTCTACCTTAAGGCTTTAAATGTGCTTCTGTCTAAACTGCACTGTCACAGAAAAGGTGTACTTGGTCATATTGTTGAGTTTGGCCATCTTTGAGCAGATGAAGCATAATCATTTGCTGCCTTTCATCAGGATAGGTTGATGGCCTGTATTTGTGTCTCCTACACCTTTCAATTCCTCTTGTTTCAGAACATCTGTTCTTAGATATTGCGCAGAATATAACTGTTTGCAAACTATTTCAATTGTAAGACTCCTAGTTTACAGGCATGGGAATAGTTACCATTAAGGAAATGAAGGCAGGCCCCTTCCCACACGAGTCCCAAAAACCCTAGTGCCCTGTGAAAAAAGTTTTTTACATTTACATATGGACTGATTTTTAATTAAACTTATACCAAAATATCAAGCATAACTAAAATTACGACCACAGCTATTATTTTGTAGCCTCCCATCACTGTGCTAATAGACTATGGTGTTGCTTCACTACCGCTAACAACACAGGGAAGATGGCAAGTCTGTAGTGTAACACCGAGGTGACCATTGTCTTGACCTTGACTGTGACATTCAGTCAGAGATCAGCCGTAGGTAAGAAGACACGATCTATTGTTTAACTGTAAAAGCAAATGATTTGCATTTTGATTTTACTATAAATATCAGGCGTCGTCTCCTTTTACCTGAACGCAGATGAAAACGTTGGTTAACGGCACCACGTTTAACATTAGTGTAGCAGTACAGGCAACCTAAGTGAAGAACAAACTAACAGCAAGAATTTAAGTTTACTGTTGTTTGTACTGTTAAATTCATGAAACATGAATTACTCAGTGCGTAACTATTTTCTCACAGGTTAGCATATTTGCAAGATGCAGCCTGGATCTTTCTAAAGGTTCTTCTACTAAGCAGTCTGTGGATCTCTGAAAAGGTATTTTTCAACAGGGCTTGATCATTTAGAATAATAAGTGCAGAAAAGAGTGAGAATTTGGATTAATGACGGCCCATTCCTATCTTTGCCTAGGTCCCGCAAGCCATTAAATCCATTCATATCTACAGGGCAAACAAGTACTGCGCATTAATGTAGTGGCGTAATATCTTGGTGCATTTAACTTAGTGTGTTGCCTTAGCTTTACACTGATGACCGAGAAATACTTACTGACTGACTGATCGTAAACATGGAAAAATGAATGAACGGATAGTACTTTTGAATGCACTGGAGGCCAACCGAGCTGACAGGAGGTCCTACTCAGACCCTCTCTTGGGTGACTCGACACCTCAGAAACTCCCTCTGCATCGTTTCTGCTGACTGAAAATCTAAATGGCTGATACTAGCTAAGAGGATTACTATTAGGTACACAAGTATATAGTGTATAATTGTGTTTTTAATGTATTTTTGCAGTTTATTTTTGATAAATGGCAACCGTTAAAAGTCTGTTGTTACATGTATTGTTGTTTTGTAGCATCATATCCCCTTTATGATGGCTTCAGGTACCACAAATCCCTCAGTTCCCCCACAATGGTGACTTCGCTATGTGTATTTATCTACTGTGGATGTGTGCAGCATACATACATTTTTGTTGTTTCATATATATGTCATATATATATAGATAGACTCAGCTTTATTCTGGTTTAGGAATCTAAGAGGAGTTGTAGGATGTAGAGGCCCTCAGAATTTTCCATGATGGAACTCTGTTTCTTCTAGCACATTGGGTGTGTATTGCATCTTTACAGTTGTGAACAGAAATCACAAGTACATTTGACCTGATGAAACATACTTGTGTAGATGGGTGAAAAATTATAGCTTGGCATACAAACCTCATGCTGTAAAACGTTTTGGAGAAAACCATCAGCTAGATGAATGAATGAATAAATAAAAGTAAGGGTCTGGCTTGTACACAGACTAGCACAACTTGGTTTGTTTAAAATGCTTGATATTGTGGTGTAGCTTGGTTTTTATTGTGCGATATTTGCTATTTTGCTTTGTTTACACTTGTGCTGCACAGTCTTTCCTGAGAACGTGGACAGAATACAGCAGGTCATTTTAAAGTTTTTGGCTTTCTGCCTTAGTAGGTAATACATATTGCATGCATTAATTTAAAATTAAACCTATACTGAGTTAATTTGTAGTAGTAGTGAGTTTGTAGTGAGTGCTGCTGTAGGGTTTGGTGGAGTGAATGAAGACAGAAGATGGGTTTCCACAGTCCAACTTTTTTTTTTAGCATGAGACAGGAGGTTACAGGAGGGAAGAGTGTTTGGAAAACTTGTTGTTTTTTTTAGCTTGAGGGCCGCGGTTCTCGAAGAAGCCAGTTAATCCCCAAGGCTGCCTTTTTTGACCCTCAGGGGCCACCCTCATGACAGACACACAATCTTCTTAAGACCCGAACACATTCCCAATGTATTCTAATTCAAATGAAACTATTTGCAGGTAATTCTCACCCTTACCACTTGACATGCCCTTGAGGAGCTTGCTTCTCCTGACATGAAGATGAGGAGCAAGTATTTTCTCTCAAGGATAACTGCAGAAAGGTAAGTTTTTAAATGCTTTGACAAATTTACTTTGTCCCCTTTGGATGAATATGAATTATAGATGCTGATTTGTAAAGACCTCAGGAGACCTCCAGTAATTCAGAATACTGTTGCTGTCAGAGACACAACATCCTGAAGAAATTCTTTCTTACTGTAGAATTTAGCTTCTTGTAAGGTTGTTGACCTTTTCAACATATATATACACATCCATCCATCCATTTTTTGTTAACTGCTGATCCTGAGCAGGGCAGATATATACAGTGCCATGCAACTTCACAGTTCGGCTAGTCTCTCCACTCTCTGTTTGATTTTAAAACTCAATGCAGTAGATGCCCTTAGCATGTGTCTTACGTCCATTTTATAGTGAAACAAGGTCACCATGACTTTTGCACAGTTGCCATTGTGATTTGTAGGCCTATGATTCTACTGTAAGAAGACTAACCAGTAGTGCTGTGCTTCACAAGCACTGTGACATGAAATGCCCACAGACATATACCCATGTTTGGCATTCAGTCCCAAACATGCCTTTACAAAAAAATCCTTCCTTTCTTTAGTCTCATGCCCAACAACATCCCTAATTAGACACGGCTGTGTGCGATGACGGCGCTCAGGGGTCCGCCCTACGGCGGCCATCAGGATCAAAGCCAAACGGGGAGGGCAGCGTCTCGCTGCGCGAGGATGGCTCGTCCAATCCGTGTCGCCTCCGCTCGCCTTGCTCTTTGCTTTCCAATGGAGCACTGATGTCATTCTCAAACGTGCATCACATTCTCAGGCGACCCGAAGCCAGCCTTGCCTTATCTACACCAGCCACACTGGCAGTCGTGGAAAGGAGCGAGTTGCCGCGCAAATGCAAGTGTGCATGCTAACACTTCCCCCCTGGGGGAAATGCAGAGGACAGGAGAGATGCCCTTCATTTTGACCATGGATCAAAGGCTTTGTTTTCCCTTGCCACCTCCCCCACCCTCATTCTCTAACGCATTGTTTCCAATCCTATCGGTGGTTCTTGAGCCTTTCTAGATCATTTGTCCCAAACACTGCCCCCCAAGTGCACATGGCAAAAGAATTCACCCTCCACACCCAGCACATTTGAAACACAACAAAGATGCAGTAATTACCTGTTGCTCTGGAAATTCTCAGTGGCATTTAACTGTCTGCACGCTTATTTGATGGGGAAAAAAATTAATTTAAAGGGTAAAAACGACACTGTGGTAGGCAGCCCTACAGCCATTCTTATTCCCCTGAAGGTGGTAGAGCCCACACGACCTGGATCTGAAACTCAACACTCATCCACAAATAAAAAAAACTAGAATATGACACAAATCTTAGTCATTAGTCTAGCTGTTGGCATTAATTCATGGATTTCTTAAAAATCCTCTCCAATAAGCCTCAAGCTATTGCAGAGCAATTACTTTTGTAAAATGCAAACGTTCAGCACACACAACCTTTTCCTGACACTGATCCACTATTCCTGGCTCCAGCATAAAAATGAAAAAAAAAAAATACTACATTACAATGGTCCAATTAAAAAGAATGGTGAGATGCAACGCTGTTTATAAGCTGATATAAAGACACAAGTGTCTTTTGCCCTTTATTTCTTTTGTCTCCTGCTTTGGCAGATTACCAAACATCTGCACATTGTTTGACATGGTACAATTAGGTGTTAAAAATGAAAACTGATTGAAGAAATTACACAGAAGTCCATGTGTCAATACAGACGCAGGTGTCTATAGCTATAAGAACAGACTGCGGCTGAACGCGTTCAGTATGCCAGTCTGTGCTGGTCCTCCACTCCATGCCAGACGCCATACCCTCTGATCTGGGGGTCCACCAGCATGGTGTGGACGACAGAATCAAGTGAAACAACTAGTCAAGACTGCCCACAGATTTCAGGTACCATTCGTGGTTTGCCTGTCTCAGATATAACCGTGGTTCCTTGGTGTGCCAAGATGAGGAGTAGCGTGCCGGTAACCCTATACAGCAAGACCAGTGTAGCAGTCAGCTGAAACCTTAATAAAAGTTGGCACTGGATTTTGAAAAACACTTGTTTATCTAGACCGTAGAGAAACGTATTATCTAGACAAATCAAATAAAGACCATACCACGGACATTAAGGTTTAAGCAGCTCAAAAATTTGAACTTGAACAATTTTGTAAGGATATCTTTTCATGTTGCATTAAGCAGTGGGTCATCTAACATAATACTCCTAGTATTGGCACACAAGGGAACCACAGTTTTCTCTGAAGAGCAACAATACTGCAGCAGCCCTGAACTATAATAGCTGAGATCATCAGTCAGACGCTGCTGAGAATAATTTGGGCTTTGCCAAAACTGTTTTTTTGATTGAGGCATTGCGTCTGCCATTTTTTACTTAGCAGAATGGTGAAGGATGTTGACGTTTTCCGAGAAGCAGTCCCTATATATTTTGTGCTGTTGAGACAACGTGAAAAGATGAGTTTCTAAGAAAAGGTCAACCATAAGTTTATCATTGAAACTGCATGGGGAGGAAACGAGGAAGGTGTTTTACAGTGAGGCATTTATCACACAGTGTAGTAGGATGGGCTGTGTCTGTATATTTAAGGTGCATGAAGCCTATACCTCACGGATACTCATGCACTGGAGCAAAAGCAAGTGAATGATTCATGTTATAGGAAAGACATCAACCAAGAGATTGTGATCTAAGCAGAAGATGTTTCAGTTTAGGGTTGAATTAAGCATTAGGAGAGATACTGTTGTCCTGCTCAGTCCATCGTACAGGACGTGCTTGGAAGCATCTGAGAACACAAGGATGAAATTAAACTGATTTAAAAAAAAAAGCCAATTCATAAGACAGCAGCCGTGGCACAAAATAGAAAGTAAAAACTACAATTCCTTGCGTTTGTTTTTAAACATCTAGCCTGTGCTCTTTATGGTTCTCTGTACATCTTGTTTTGCTTCACTCCATCTTTCTCACCTCTCTTTTATTGATAACTAATGCAGAAGCCTCCTGGATGAGAGGACCAGCTGTCTATAAAAAATTGATTTCTCTCAGCTGCTGTCACCGTGGTGATAGACAGCTTTGCCTGCATTCCTGGTCTTTTCAAAGGTTCTGCATCAAAGTTTATGTGGCAAGAGAAAAGCAAACCGCAGTCAAGCCTTCTCCAGGTTGCAAAATACGGGTGTATTTCCAGCCGGGGTTTCAGAGAACTTAATTTCCATGGTGTCCTGATCTGCCTGTGGCTTTGGCTGTCCCACCACCCCCTCAAAACACCCTGATTCAGCTTTGTCCCATTGGCATCCCCCTGGCTATGCCTTAATGCATCCAAACTGTATCAGCAGAGCCAAGCCTCATTTTCTGACATATCTAGCAATGACACGCATCTTCAAAAAATAAGTCAAGTCCACCTAGCACTACTACATGGCACTGTTCCAGTACACAAGGCAAACCCAGGCCCAGGAAAATGTCAACCCTCCCTCTGAATAGGTAACACTGGCTGTGGTGCTCAGACATGTAAGGCTTATTAGACATACTGTGGATGAACACCTTCACCTGGAATATCCAAATGTAAATCTGCTGCTGCTGCACTAGCACAGCACTTGACCAATCCAGTGAAATGTTTAGGAAGCGTCTTTCAGGTATTTACCTCAGAATCTCCGTGGTTATAATCTCCTTTGATCAGAGGAACTGTCCGGTGTAACCACCGGCCAGGGCAACTTCACCTTCCCTCGATGCTTCAGTCTGGCAGATCACTCCCATGTACTGTTGCCATCGCTTCATTTCCTACTTGTGAGGCTGTAGTTTACAAAAGGCACTGATAACTGATAACTCTATGAAGCAGACACACATTTTTAAGTGGAAACTTTTCCTTGAATTATTAAAAGGTCGTTTTCTACCTTTCCTGTGGTACGTGGTGTTGAATTAGTTTCACAAGGGAGTCAAAAGTATTAGTTTCTGTGCAGTTTGACCCCTTAATCTGCTCATTGAAGCTCATGACTGTAGTTGTGTTCTACTCAACTCTCAGTACTCTGTTGGTAAAGCCCAAGAGACAGGAGTAGGCGTTGTTGTATTAGATTTGTAAATCTAGCTTTGTGTTTAGAGATTTGTAAATTAGATTTTGCATTTCAAGATTACTAAATTAGATGTTGCATTTTGAGATTTGTAAATAAGGCTTTGTCAGAATGAATGCAGCTCAAAATCAGTTGTCGTACGAAGCGAATTTAAATTACAAATTTCACTTCCAATACATGGAATTATTTCGTGTGCATTAATTTTATGCTTTCAAAGTCTTTTTGTTACAAATACAAATTGGAATGTACGGGTACAAATTGATTTGACAAATGCCAATTTATGGATTCTAGTCACAATGCAGGCACACAAAGGCATTTGACTCGCTTCCCGAAACCATGTAAAGTTTTAAGGCTGCTGCTGATCAGCATCTTTTGGTCGGTGTTTTGATGAAGGCACAAGTTACACACTGCTGTGACAGATGAGCAGAATAAGGACAATTGTGACATAGCGGCTTTTTGTTAACAGTAGATTTCTTTTCTTCTGCTCAAGATGTCTGCCGCGTTGGGCAGTTACAGGATGGCTCCCCTGCTTTTACCACATCCCTTGTACGTGTGAAAAAGGTTACATGATCAGTATTACTATGATAGAAAATGCTATAATACACTGTACCGTGGATGTTTACTTCCTCAGAAACGGAAATGTCTGTTGGGTGCGCATTAAGACAGCGGACAGTTGTGAACCTCATGCTTTGAGTACAGGACTTATATGAATAGCCTGTTACTGTCTGCACTCGCAAAATGTTTTCAGATAAATTGTTGACTTGGCAATGTCCTTTGCGAGGTATCGGCTTTGCGTTCTGTCCACAGTAATAAGGTAATAATACGGAACAAATGAGACTGTTGTAATATGGAAGATCTCACCGATCGTCTGCAGTCTGCCAGGGAATGGCTGACTATGCCTTATTAAAAATGTAAAGCTATTCAGCCAGTTTTTAGGTTCCATTTTCCTAGAAGAATTGAAATATGCCGCTAATTCTTTTAAATGTTCAAAGAACCTGATTATAGGTCGTCATACAAGCATTTTTTTAAACAGCTGATGAGCTTAGCTGAGCGCAGAGGGTGATTTTGTTTAAACCCTTTTTCGTTGTCCAGAAAGTAAACCATTAAAACCCATCTGAACTTAATCTGTTGCCCTAAATCTTAGCAAATCATTATAATCCTATATACCTGGATACAGGATTATAACAGAAGTGTGTGTGTGCCTATTTGAGAGGCAGGCAAAGGCCTGGGTTTGAGAGTACATCTTTTTCCTTCCACGTATTTTGATATCTGAAAACCCCTCCACCATTTCCTCCCCCTTTCCTGCACCAAGGCCTCCAGTAGCCATTGTTCCCCAAAACCTGTATTTGATTTGGTCTGATTCAGGCCTCCTGAGTGAGATTCAGTTTTCTTCTTCTGCCGTCATGGCCTTCACTCTCTACTCTCTAGCGTGGAGAATGTGATGAAAGGAGCTGCTAAACCAGTAAGGATGTTAAGGACGAGATCTGAGTCACGGACTTCCCTTTGCTCCCTTCCCTGCTTCCTCATCATATTCCTTTTTGGCCTCCTTCATTTTCTTTCTTTTCCTGACGTTCCTGTTCTCTGGTACTCCTTGTCTTAGTTCATGTCCTCTTGCACAGCTTTTTCATTACATTGGAGTCAATGACCCATTCTGCCCACCTGCTTGTCTCGACGGTGGACGCGTATCCCTATTGTGTGGGGTTGCTGCACTAGGCAGGGTATCCACTCAAAAATGCAGCCATGTCTTTCAGGCTCCTGAATGAGGGTGAGGTGTCATGCAGAGTGCTTCATTGCTAAGAACACCAGAGCGCCCGTGAGCTTTGAATCCCCATGGAATCCACGCTCCAGCTCAAGCAGGTGGAGTTCCCAAACAAGCCTTGCAGGGGAAAGCAATATTGAGGATGCCTGCTGATGCTGTATTGACAACAGTTGCTAATTCTTCCTTCTAGGTTAAACTGGTCTAACGTGCAGCTCCCTTGAGACTAAGGTTGTTCCAGACCTGCTTGGCTTGCAAAGGGGAAAATCAGATTTTGCTAGTCTGTTTGTAGATATCGCTCCGTTAGATCAGAAATATCTTTTGTCACAGTAGCCGTAAAAAGTCGTGCTTCACTCTGTTAGAAGCAGAAGGCCCTGTGCCATCCTAAGGTTTTGTAGAAAGCAGACAGTGATGATGCACACATCTGTGCTTGATTTTAAAACTTTGTCATCAGAAAGCCTTCACTTCTGGATGGTGCAGAATGTTCATCACTTGGCGGATTTCACGTCTGTTTCAGGTCGTCTTGCGCACCCCTGGGAATGGCGCATATTTTATGTGGGGTGAACGAGCTAAAGTGCAGAATGTCTTGAAAGTGACATTACAGCCTGTTTCCTGTGTGAAAATGGCTACCCTTTGCACATTGGCTTATAAAACATGTCTTGGATTGATTTGTTGGATTGTCACTTAAAAGAATGAACTGTTAAGTCACATAACAGCCAGTCTTGAAAGGCAAATTTATGATCTCTTGTGTGTCTGTGGTATGCAGATGATGTCAGAGAAACCCTCAGTCCACTCCTACCGTCTGCAAGGAGACACTCGGTGTACGTAAAACTTCAGACGTGTAATGAAGAAAGGTAGCATAAAGTGAGAGACTAGGAGTTTTTCCAGTGGGATGATGGGATTTTTTTAAAATCTGCATTGTTGTCCATTGCATTTAAACCCCAAAGAATCCAGTCCAAAACATGCCGCTTACCCTTCTGCTGGACACATTTGTTGAGAAAACAAGGCATTACATGTCTCATAAGTGCAACATTTTTGTTAGCTTGCAGAAGATGTGGCCTTGTGAAATAATGTCATTAACAATCTTTTAATGAGATTCATAGAGTCATTAGCATGGTTTGGATGTTCTGTGCGACACTGGATAAATTCCATCACCGCTTCCTCGTAAAAGTGCTTTTAATGAGCTGTTAGTGGTGTTTTTACTGAACTTGCAGCTCTACTATTTGCCTCCTTGCTCAGAATGCAACTGTAATTCGATTCTAATTGATTCTAATGAATTAATTCCAATGAATTGTTCATTGCAAAAAAAAAAATCTTGATTTTGAACTTTAGCAACAGAGAGTGCCAAAATTTCACCTGTGATGATTTAGTAACTGTCCTGTTCCGAATTCAGTTGTTTAAGTAAACAAGGCTTATGTAGTTTTAACAAGTTTAGACATCACAAATAAATTTATCAGTCAGCTTGCGTTTGTATTTTTTGCTGAACAGTCAGCAGCGACTGAAAACTCAAAGAAAAAAGCTGGCAGAAAAAAGTTCAGAGACCTCTTTTTGAAATCATTACGTAAGTCAATGATAAATAAGAAAAATGGCAGCCAACCTACACAGAAGTACAAGGGTTAGGGATTTTGCGTTATAAGTACATGTCAAATTATAATCATAATGACAAATGCTAATGAGGATAATGAAGTATGGTTTGACATCCTCATTCATTCAACTTAATTGATTTCAGTGGAGTCGTAAAGTATTTGATCATTTCAAGGTAACAATTCGGTTGCAGGTGTATGTGATGCATTATAAGTGGTACTCATGTGACTTTTTACATTTAATGTTGAATTGAACGTAGTAACATTCTGTATGTTCAAGAATTTTGGCAAAAATTGGTAGTGTTTATTCAAAAAAAAAAGTCACACAAATAAAGGCCAACAAACGCCCTTCTTGGAATGGCCTTTTTAAGATATTGGGAAGAGATGAATCACGGGACATTAAAGTGCTGCTGTTCCCTTACGTTGCGGTGTGTGGAATCACAGGATCGTGGGAGAGCTAAGTAACACTGAGAAACCTAAGCTGTGTTTTCCATGAACCCAGAAATGATCACTAGCATCCTGGAACCATGATAAATAACTTCTTGTCATGCTGAGCTTTCATCTTTCTCCCTAACTAGTATGGGGTATTGTGGCGTACATCCATACTTTATTAGGATAACAGAAAAAATTATTTTCTATTTAAAAAAAAAATACAGAAACAGAAAAAAATGGGGAAAAAATGTTTTCTTGAAGATTTCAAGGTGCAGAAAAAGATAGAGTGCAAATTTTTGTAGAAAGGCTAAGCATTTCCTTTGGGTTGAACCCCCTTAGCCACAACATGATCAGAAGTCCTTTTGTTTACTTTACTTGGAAGATTGATCACCAGCCGTATTTGAGGGGCCCAGATGTCACTGAAGTGGCAATTATTCTTTCTGGCACAGTCACCTTGAGCAGGAGCAACATTGGGGGGGAAGGTTGCCGAGTGGTGACAGGACCTGTACAGTCGAGCTGTAGTGAGGGTAGAGTTGCCCCCCCGATCCTCATGGTTCATTAAGGAGCTGGAGATGACAGGCCTGCCTGGGCCAGGATGGATGAGGTGCCAGCCTGGATTCGGTTGCTGAGCCAAAGATACGGGACGGCCGCTTTGGAACTCCGTTGCTCCGGTTGAACTCGCTGTCATTGTGGAGGGGGTTGTGGGGTTCTCGAAGGGAATCACCAAGCTGTTGCCTCCCATCTAACCTTCTCACACCCCTGGGGTGCAGGGATTGCTTCTGAAATGCTCTATCGTTAAAAGGGGGTGGAGAATCCACTGAAGTATGTGGTAGGAAACAACAAAAACATATGTTAAGAACAAAAAAATCAGCATTAATGCAATGGTATACGTTAGTTTTAAAAGTCCATGAGAACTGAGTTTCACTGTTCGTAAACGTACTATTTTTAGTTCCCTTTCTCTGCCTATGAGCTAAAACCGTCCAGCATCGATAAATAAGGCTAGAATTGAATTCAAATTCACCGTAACGTGGTCTAGTGCTACTGTAGCAAATGCAGAGCTAAAATGGGCACTCATCTTGTGAAGACATACATTTGATTCTGAATGCTTCAGTCTAATAGTTTTCACCGTCTTTTTCACCTGTTCGGTTTTATTATCCACCAACGAACACTTTGTAATATTTAACCTGTATTCAGCTTATACTAAATATGTCAATACTTCGTTCCTCTTAAATGCTCCTCATGTCAGCTGTGCAAACTGTGTAAAGCCAAAGCTGAAGTTTAAAAGAACACGTCAGATAAAAATATTGATTTTTCCGATCACATCCAGGGATCACTCGTAATCACTATGCCCATCGCGGATACGACTTAAAGGTTGTTAACCCTAAGCATTATGATGCAGTCTTGCCTCCATCTGTCCATCTGCTCCCGTTGTCCTTCACTTTTGTCAGCTGTGTTTAATACTATCAGTTGGTACCTTTACCATGAAAATCAGGGCTGCCATGTAAATAAACCTTAACCAACACCAAAAGCCCCTTACGCTAATAGACTAATCAGAAAAAGGTAACAGACACATGCATTCTATAACAGAGTAAAGTTTCTTATAAAGTTTCCTTTCAACTGTTTATTCTTGGTAACTTTACTATCATGCTTTAATAATAATAATAATAATAATGATGTTGGTTCTTTACTTGCTTATTGATGATCATAATTGCCACAATCCTCACACGTCATCTCAGCAGGCTATGTTCTCTCTGTCGGTGTGTTTTTATTGTTAGAATCATTACTGTACAGTGTTAGCATGGGCATGAGAAATTCACTTGTGCTGCACGAAGGAGTGTCATTTTGGTTAAAGCCAGGTTTTTTCCTTAGTGCCTTCAGTGCGCACAATTTCTTTGAAGGGTAGATAAATTGGGGATGAAATAATTTCTCCAAAATCTCATGGTGTCTAATCCAGTCCTCCAGCCTGACAAGCATCTTCAGCAAGATGCTGTG
The DNA here is from genome assembly GCA_900497675.1 of Arapaima gigas. Taxonomy (NCBI): domain Eukaryota; kingdom Metazoa; phylum Chordata; class Actinopteri; order Osteoglossiformes; family Osteoglossidae; genus Arapaima; species Arapaima gigas. The sequence continues at coordinate 563,860 of UFQX01000075.1, forward strand.
ATTTGGAATCTGTGAAAATATCTGAAGTCATCACGAATGTTCAGAGGGGACAGTGCTGTACATGTCGGTGTGTCCGTAGGGTAGGCGATACGACTGTTGCCTCAGCTGCTAGTATTCCTCATACTGAAACACAGATACAGTCACTGAGACATTCCTCCTCTTTTTGGGCTCCTGGAGCGGATTCAGGCTTGCACTTCCTCTCCCTGCACGGAGCCAGAGGCATAAGTGTCAACCCCCCACCCCGAGCTCCATTGTGACTGTCTGTATCTGCGCTTGCAGACAACCGCAGGGCCAGCCTCCTCCTCGTGGCCAAGTGTGTGCTCACGAAGGCAGAGCCCCACCGATACTGTACAAAGCTGATTACAGAGTGCATGTGGGAGGGGGCAGCACTGCTGGTGTGTGATGCTTTTCTGTGGAGATTTCTCACTATTGTGCACACTTGTCTATTCTCTCTGTGGACTCTAATGTGGGTCTAGGAGGAGACAGTCACAGTCAGTGTGCCCTCAGAGTATAGGGATTACCCCATTGTTCTTCCCTGCCTTCCACAGAGCTTTACTGATTCCCATATTTAGCAATGCGTTATACATTATAGAAAGGATGGTGGCTCTCTGGGTAGTGCTGCCATCTCCCAGCAGCCCGGCTCACTGGTTTGAATACAGCTTCAGTTCTGTCTGAGTGTTGTAAATTCTTTGTGTTTCCTTGACTTTCCTCTCCTCTAGGTGAATTGAAGGTTCTCAACTTTTGAGCTCTAGTTCCTGGGCTGGACACTGGCTCTGTCAGTGCAGAATTTGGTCTTTCTCCCTTTGTCTCATGGTTTTCTCCCAAAAGTCCAGAGACAGGTGTGGAAAAAGGCAATAGTAAAGCACTTCTGAACCCTCCTCTACCATGAAAAACCGTGTAAGTGGTTGCCAAGAGTCAATTTCAGCTCAATGAGACTTATTCCTATCTTGAATAGCTCATAGTGAGTTAATTTAAACTTCCCATCAGCCTGTATTATTCTCTGATTTACTCCCACTTTTTCTATTCTAATATTGCAGGGAGCATGAGCCCACAGGACTCTAAAACATCTTTTCTCTCTCCAAAAAACATTAGTTAGGATGGCTCATTTTTTCACCTCCGTTGACTAGTTCCTTTCACTTATTGAGCTGTCCTGACATCTTGAATGTTTTCCTTATTAATGAATTTCAGATACTGCAAGTCTGTTTTACAGTCCTTACGCAGTCTCCGTCCTTTACGTTTCAGCAGCTGGTTTGTTTGGCAGTGAAGGTATTCGCAATTTTTATCATCTTACCTTCATATCCCCTCTTTCAGAATTACCTAAGGCCAATTCTCATCACAGTTTATGGAACAGTCTTTCTGTCTATTTAAAATCACGTTAACCGGTTACAAAAAATATCGTATGGATTACTGTAATAACAGGTTGGGGCTATGTTTATATCTGCTGTTCTCTGTTTCATTTTTTCTGTTCACTGTGCTGGTATCTGCCTGCTTATTTTTTGTAACCTGCTGACGTAACCCTTGCAGTCGCCTTCATAGTTGGAGATTTAACCCTTTCATTTTCAGGGGAAGTCCTACTACTTTGGCGGCTTTTTGATCTCCCCAGCACATTAAATTAAAATAGTAATTTCATAAAATAAAATACCATTTTATAAATAAGTAATAAGAACAGAAAAAAATGTATGAGCACTTGTTTCACAATTGTCTTAAGACGGCGTAATCTGATGAATTCATGCAGACTTATGCATTATAAAACAGTAAACAGCACTGCATTGTATACAGTCATGTGAAAAAGAAAGTAAACCCTATTCCAATTTTATGGCTTTATAGGTCAGTACATAAACAGAAAATCATGTGTTCCTTAACAGAGCCTAAATTTAGGTCCATCTAACCTCAGGTGAAAAACAGCACAGAACAGATTCCACTTTGTCATTTATTTAGCAAATAATAGGTGACATGCAGAAGCGATGTGTGAAAATCACACCGCAATCACAGAAGCACATGATCCCCATGGTTCAGCAGCTGGTAGAACCACCTTTAGCAGCAATAACTTCAAGTAATAATTTTCTTTAAGAGTCAGCTGTTCAGGTGTAGATTTGCTGGTGCGCTGGTGATCATCATCCTGCTACATGACTGTATTTTGGCCAAGGTTTATGTGTCAGATATATGGTGTTACATTTGCTACCAATTCTTTGGTGTGAAGAGGAGTTCATAGTTGACTCAGTAAGTACAGTATAGGCTGTCTAGGTCCTGTGGCTGCAAAAAAAAAAAGAAGCCCAAATGGTTACCCCTCCACCACCATGCTTTATAGTTGCCATGAAGTGTTTGTGGTTTTATGGTTTTTTGGTCAAACATGGAGTTGTACATTATAACCAAACATCTGTCCTAAGGATATTGTTCCAGAAATTTGGTTTGGAAAAGGAGCTTTCTACCCTTCCATGAAAGCCATTCTTGTTCAGTCTTTTTCTTATTGCAGATTGGTCATTGCTTTAATTCCTATGGAAACAGTAAAGTGTGTACTTTCTGTATTTTTCCAAGATGGTTTCTGCATTTTGGTTTACTTTTTGTTGAATACATAATCACATAGTGAAACATGTAATGTGTTGTTATCTGAGACTAAATTTTTTTAATGATACAAGTTCATGAGGATTGTTTGTGTGTATTTTGTCTCCCAGTGGGTGGTATCTTTCCTCAGTCTCGTGCCCCTTCCTAGAGGCCTGGGAATTTGAGGGCACGGCAAAGTATTTTTGCTGTTCCTAGGATTGCGCTCTTCTGGACTGAGACCAGTGTTTTCTATACAGTATGCTCTCTCTCTCTCTCTCTCTTTATCTTTCTGTATATATATATATCATTTTTGCATCTTTTTAATGGGAGTTTGCTGGACCTGTGGGATTCAAATAACCAGTTTATTTATATTTGAAGCATTTACATTTGCTCAGTTCTTTATAAAACACTTGAGTCATCACTCTGCCCTTTTGTTTTGCAGCGTTGTTGTCTGCAGAAAGAGAACCAACTCGGAAGCTAATGAAAAGAAAGATGAGTCTTGCTAGTCTTTTTAATGAGAACAATTCTCGCCTTTAACTGGCAGTGATTCGTGTTGACAGGGCTCACATTGTTCGCTGGTAAGGAGAACAAATGCAGGATGTAAATTGTGGCCAGAAACGAGTCCCACACCGTTCCCCAAGCTGCAGTGACTAAATGTGCCGTGTTCATTAATGCAGCGTGGTCTACAGCTCCCGCCTGCGCCAGGGACATGTGGCAGAACGGAGGAGAATGACCAGATCCCCTGAATGCGCCGCCAGTGCTGGCCTTCCAATTTGTGCTAATTATTCTTCACACCTTAACAAAACTGCCCCTGTCCTGATGGTCTGGAGGAATGTGTTACTGTACGTCCAGGGACGATTAATAACTCCTCCTGTTCTTCTCTGTTTCACAGCAGAATGGAGCATGATGGGTTTTACATCAGCTAATTGTTTGTTGAGCTGTGCTGGAAATAATGATGGTAATAGTTGCATTTGGGAGAAGGAGCAGAGAGCTATGAAAAGGGTTGATAATAGTGTTAGAAGAGGTAGGGTTGTGCAAACAGGGAAAGAAAAATGTTAATGTGCATCTCAAGACTCTAATCTCAGTTGATTTGCTTGGGAGGACCTCTCAGAATTGTAATGTCTGTTTGTAGCAGCAACTAGTAGAACAGCCAACAGGGGGACGTGTACAGTGGACGCACACAGCGAAAAAAGAGCAGACAGATTGTGTTTAAAATTAAACTGGAAATTTATGTTGATACCATTTTTGCACATTAAAGAAGGGCTGGAACAATGTACACTTTCCAAAACTAGCAAAAGTAGATTAATAACAGTATATAAAAACATTACCAGTACTGTTGAACAGCAAAACTTCTAAACTGCGTTTACATTGCATCACTGATTTAGTTAAAATAAAGCAGTTCTCACTTGTATTGCAGTGATTTTCTGTTATCGATAGGGATGTGTGAAATTCAGGAATATTGAGAACCCACCTCAGAAATAATGGTACCACAACCTAATTATGCTTTCGCGGTTTGTTGCTACTATTTTTCCTAACAAAATTATAAATAAAAATGCTTTAGCGCCGAAAGGTCATCTTTGAGTAATGTTTAAAGTCTTGGTAGTAATTTGGCGGCATGAGGTCAAGGCAGTTGATCTGTCTTGTAACTAAGCCTCTCTTGGACATGTGGTGACCCCTGTGTTCTTGAGGACTAATTTAGTTGCAGAGCAGAGAGGGAAATGTCAAGTGTGCCTGGTTGAATGGCAGGTGCTTTAAGGTTCAGTACTACACGCAACACCATGTAAATACCACGGTAATACCCCCTCCCCCGCCCCCCACTGACTGGTGTGTCAGTGCCAAGCTGAATGGTCCATTGAATTGCTTTCCTTCACAGTGGCAGCATTGATCCGGAGACACGTTGCAGAATAAACATCTCGACTTGGCTCTGTTGCAGAAATGTTGATCACTTTGAAAAATAGAGCCCTGATTAAACCGAACACTTATGCCCGATTGAACGCCGCAGTGAAAGTTAAATCGTTCCTTACTTAAAGGTCAAGAACAACCAACATTTAAATGTGCATGCTTCTGATTTATTGATGCTTGCTTTCTAAAACTTAATAATTGTCATAATAGCACATCTTTAAGACAGCATTTTTTCTCATTTTTTGCAGCCACTATAGTAGTATATTTAAACATTATATACTGTACATGTTAAGATGACACCTGCAGATAAATTTGTATTTATGTATTTGACAAATACTTCTCTAAAGCGCCATGCAACTCTCAGTGTTTGTGATAGCAGAAGTGTTTTTGACACTACAGTCTTCCTCCTCCTCCTCCTCCTAATGAGCTCCTGAAAAACTGTAGGGTAAACTCTTGCAACTCATGCAAATAATTACCATCAGATCAAACAATAAAAGTGTGTGTGTGTGTGTGTGTGTGTGTGTGTGTGTGTGAGAGCTTTTTGTAGCTCTCACCTACTGTACACTTCCAAGTGCTCAGATCTCTCCTGCAGTCCAAAGGTGTTTGTTTCAGATGTGTTGCTGACACTAAACTGCCTGTGTGTGTGTGTAGGTTGCTCTGCTGTCAAATGCTGCATGTGAAACCAAAGCCCGTGTCTAACTCTGTTGCCAGATTAACCTTAGGAAGCTCACAAAACCCAGATTGCGTCTGCAAATGAGAAGAAACTGAAGTTGAAGCAGGGCTATTAAATGAAACTGCCTGCAATGTAAATTCTCCTGGCAAAATTGCCAACATGGGCAGGATGACTACATACAATGTATTAATATACTGTATGTATTATATACAAAGTTTTACAAAGTAAAATGATTTGAATACTGGGCAGTGTTTCTAAGCAGTTTTGAAGAAGACCTATAAACAAATGAATCTCTACACCATGAAGCCACAGACAATATTGCAGAATTCTGTTGATGGTGTGATGTTAAGAGTGATAGTTCTGCTCAGTTTATTATTGCAGCAGATGGCTACTAACTCATTTGCTTTATTTTGTGCAATTAGTTACCAACACATTTAAATAACCTTAAAGGCATGTAAATACAACGAACAAGGTATGATTCACAATTAATCCCCTAAAGAATTATATTTCAGTTTATGAAATGTTACTAGTATTGGTGTTTGATTTGCCTTGCAATTGATTTTAACAATTGTGTTGACCTGTTAATGCAGTCATCCGTGGAGTTAGGCGCACTCGATTTGTGTGTTTTTGCTACAGCGCGGTTTGAATTTTTTTTTTAACACCATCACTGCATATAAGCTCAGATCTGCCAGACGCAACGTGTTAACTAGATTATTTTCTCACTGTTCAGAAGAACTGGTGAACTTTAACGTGGGAATTACCTTGGAGTGATACATTGACATCTCTTGGAGTTCAAACTATAGTCTGAAGTACACCAGCTAATGTAATGTGTGTACATGCGCTGCCCCACCCAGACCCCCCCCCCCCCCCCCCCCCCCCCCCCCNCTGAAGTACACCAGCTAATGTAATGTGTGTACATGCGCTGCCCCACCCAGACCCCCCCCCGCATGTCTGTGTTTCCCTTGCAGCTGGTGTGTGTACTGCACACCCCATAAGGTGTTTTGCAGTGTTAGTTTGGGATTTTTGGATCGCTTGGAAAGCATCATTATTTTTCCCATAAGAAATAATCAAAATATCTGTTTCCATTTGTGCATTTTCAATTTACACAGCCTTTTCAGGAACCAATTAGAGGCGTAAATCAAGGGATGACTGTATAATAATCCTTTGCTGCTACTTAGGTGTCCTGGAGGTAAGCTCAGGCAATTCTTAAGCATCAGTCGCAAGTATCTGGGTCATGACATGGATGTATCGGGCATGGAGTTGACTGGGGGGGGGGTATCCTTTTCGGCAACACAGAGCCCCCCGTAAGATGTGATAAGCATTCTTCAGGCCAGACTCGGGTCTCCGGCCGAGGGAACTAATCGATCTTTTGCCGTGAGTCTAGGAAATGACGTCGTCATACAGATAAATAAACTTCTCCAGATATAGATAGATAAATGAGTCAGCTTGACTGGTTTGACACAGCTGTGTGCATTTCTTAAAGTGCATCTCTTCCCCAAGTGAGAGGTCACGGGCAAAAGGAGCATCAAAATTTTAATCCTGAATACACCGGAATTTCTCACACGCATACACACATGCTGTCCTCCAAATGAGTAAAGCAAAGAATTTAACATGGAGCCTTTAACCTAAACGGGCATATGGTCGACATCTCTGCTTACCTTCCTCTAAACCTCCCCTTCAATTAAAGAGCAACTCTCAATCCACTAGTCTAATTATGGTGAAACAAGTGCTCTATGATCTGCAGTCCTGAAGGGTGGGATGAATTCTTGCCTTTTAAGTGTCTGTTTTCACCCCTCTTGTCTTTCCCTTTTCTTTCTGTGATTAATTACAAACTAACGTTACGCTGAAAGATATTTGAAGTAAAGCTGTAGAACTTGCCATGTTCAGGAATGCAAGGATGATAATGTTGATGGCTGCTTAACACCCTTTGGGCTGATGGTGTCTGACGGCAATGTTAACCAAGAGAATCCGCAGGTCCCTGCGCATCTTTACAGCGGGTAAGTATCTCGGCTCCTTCAGAAACCTTGACGTCTTGGGTATTTTTAAGTGGATGTAATTAGCAGAAGTTCAGAGATGTTGTTTTCGCCTGACAGATCATCACTTTTCCTTTACGCGACAGATCCATCTTCCACTTTTCCAATTTTTGAGCCCTGCTCTGATCAGAAATAATGTATGGCATGTCAAACTTGAGAAACTAATAGCATGCCTGTGGTATTTAAGTTTTTTTTTTTTTTTCCCCCCCGTTCAGTTCTGAGGTTAATGATTTGCAGGTTAAAGACATCATTAACTAGTGTTTCCTGAACTGTTACTTGTTTCCTGTCAGAATAAGTTATGGTCCAGAGAGAGAATGGATTCGTAACGTGTTCCAACAGTATGCCCTGAAACTTCATAAACTCCTTGGTTGGCATTTTTTTTCTTTTTATTTCAAAGAGACTTTGTACAAATGCTATGCTTACCAGCTTGTAAGTTCAGTATATATGTCAGTATGGTATGTTTCCTTATGGGATTTTTCTTTTTTTGATTAAAAAAAAATCTGTTCTTGATCTGTATACAGTACACAGTAATGTATAAAAAGCAAAGTCAACAGAGTAATCTAGTTTCTTCTGAGAAAACTGTCTCCTTCCCTTGGGTTTGAAAGAGCTGGAAGCAGTTGCTGTGAAATAAATGCCTCTTAAGACAGTCCCAGAAATCTTGTAATGGACCGAGGTCTTGCTGATTGGGGAGGTCACTGAAGATGGGTAAATTTGTCACATGGACAAAGTGTGTGTCTGACACGGCAAGATAACCCGCAGCATGGGATGCAAATGGCTGGTCCGGATGATTTCATTTTGGCACCACGGAGTGCATTAGCTGTGTATGACACATCACTACCGTCAAAACTTTTTATTGCAGTGAAGAAGCACCCGGCGTTGCCAGAAGTTCTCATGTCCATTAATTGAGATGATTGGGAGTGCACGGTCTGCAATCCGTTGCATTTAGGATTGTACATCCATTTAAAAATATTTCCCACAGCCTCATTTCTGATAAGAAGGTATGAATGTTATCACACTGAAGTTCATGTCTTAAAAGGGAAGATTAAATGTTTTTTCATTGATTGACTGTATATCTGTATGAGAGAGTGAGAGAAGCTCATTGTTGTATACACAGTAATTGACCTTTTATCGCTGTACCCTGGAGTAGAATCGGACTTCTCTGGCTCTGTAATTTGGCGGTAAGTGGTATCGATGTTTGATTTAGATTAACTGCTCCTTCGCTGCACGTGGCAATTTTGATTTATTAATATTCATAATTATGGCTCATCATTACAATTTTTTTTCTCTACGTACCTTTTCAGGTGAGCGGCTTTGTTTTCAAGGGACAAATTGTTTTATGTATTTTGGGGAACAGATGCCATTAAGAAGTATCGTACTCTATACTGACTATTTCGTGCTACCCATTAACGTGATTTTTACAAGAGCGTGGCTCAAGGACACACGAGAAACTGCTGGATTTCTGTTGCGTCTTCGTGGTAGCGGTTTATAAAATGTTCTTCAAGATCGCCTAACTCATCCATCATAACATTCCAGTCCAAATGACTGTTCTTGCTTTTTAAATTACTGTATGGTCCAAATTTCCTGACGTAACGAATGTGTCGCAGCTTAAAACAGGCTTAACCATAACCCAGTTCTTCAGGCATAGAAAACTTGAGTTAGCTTGGTTCTTTAAATATGTCTGACAGCATTTTTTCCCCCTTAATCTGCAATTTTTAATACTCCCTGGAGTTACGGTATGTTACTAGTTAACTGTCATTAGGATTGTTATGCTGTAATTGTGTTGAGCAGTATAAAGCGGTAATGGCAACTGCAGGGCTGACCTGCTGGAACAGACTGAAGTGTGCTGGCATTGTGTGTTTTGCGAGCGGTGGCCATTGATCTGGAGTGCAGTCTTTGTTGTCTGCTCTTAATTAATGCAGAAGCCATGGAGGCTGAGATGGCAGCAAGCGGAGGGAATGCTGCTGGGTTATTAAAGAGAGGGACGGACTGTGATTGTTCCTGTTTCTCCAGGGGCCTTCCGCTTTGTGGAGCTCTGCCGGGCAGGCGCCGCAGGACGGGGGATCAGAGCCTCAACCCACACGGTGTGCACACGTGCGCCATGTGTATCTGAGCTTTATGTTTTAGCTAATTGGCTGCAGGCAAACCAGCCCATCATGAATAGAACAGGTCTTTAGGTTTTTCAGACCTATCTGAGGTGCATAAAAGCTTTATTTTTGTTCTCTGTCTGTGTAATTGTTGATGTGTTGTCTTTAACACTGGCTACCTCTGTGTGTTTAGAACCTGATTTATACCCGCTGCACTGGTGTTGCACACCGGTTTTGCAGCTGTCTTCAAAAAGAGGGAAGCCTGTGTGCACCTTTGTGCAAACCTGATTTCAGTGTCTCGCTCCTGTTGGCTTATCAGCCAACTGGCCAGGAATCTGCCCTCAGAAGGGGCTTCGGCCAAGTTCAGTGCAGGGGTGCCAGAGCATTCCCAGCCAAGGTGTTAAGTAGACCGTTATTGCATGTTTATCTGTTTGTTTCTGATACTGGCCATCCCCCGTGACTATGGACATAAGCATGCACTGTATATCTGTAATGCCCCGGGGTAAATAATAGAATCGGCCTGCTCTATCTGCCAGGCTAGGTCTATCTCTCCGACATTGGTACTTGGTTTGAAAGAGAAGGGGTAAAATAAAAAAAATGAATAAATGAATCTTTTTGTCAGTGGCAGACAGGGAACATTCTCATGGGAGGCAGAGGAGCTGATCCGGTGGTGTGTTGGTTGGTAATTGTGAGAGCCTGCTAACAGCATGGTGGAGATTAGCCCGCAGGCCGGAGAAGCACCGCGCTGCTCACGCCGAGCACCGGGACCTTGCTCCCCTCAGAGTGACTGACAGCCCACTGCAGCTGCTCCATTATTCAACAGCCAGGGTTGGGGGCGGCATTAAGGGGTCTGTATATATATATATGTGTGTGTGTGTGTGTGTGTGAGAAATGGAGAGAAATCTCATGGGGTTGTGTGCACTTGTGAGACTCTGGGGATGTGACATGAATTTGCTCACAATGATCCAGTTCTCAGTGAGCGGCTGTGCACTAAGTAACCGTGCCTGCAGTAAAGCGAACAGTGGCCTTCATACGTCATGTGTGCTCAGCCCATTACATCAGAGAATGGTGTAACTTCATGGTAAAAAGTTCCAAGCAATGTGAGTTAATATGCACTGGGATTTTTTTTGTATACAGCTTTTATCCTTTCGGTCAAGTTCATTTCTGTGTGCGCCCCCCCCCCCCCCCCCCCCCCGGGAGCAGTGCCGAGGTGTCTGGGAAGCAGAGTCTTCTTCACTGTGTAAGAGCTGCACCCGCCTCTGTGNGGCCCCCCCCCCCCCCCTCCATTTCCCTTTTCATTCTTTGTGGTTTTAGCCATGACTGAAATGCTCCATAGAGAAGTTATCTTATTTATCAGACTCATGCAATGTCTTGAGTTGCTGGAAAACAATGATGTATTTGGTGTCCTTTACCATACATTGTCATGCTCTTTGTCAGTTGTGCCAAAAATAAGTGCAGAGGAAACAAAGAGTGTTTATTGTAGGCTGCTACTCAATAATGTATTCTGTCCCTTAAAAGAAAATACCACATACGTTTGACAAGAACTGTGAAAATGACATTGACTGAAGTAGAAATGTTTCTGGAACACTGTGATTTCCCTTGGACTGCAGATGTGGAGAACTTTCAAAAAGAAATGGTCGCGTACATCCTGTTTTTTCCTCTAATGTTTTTTTTTTCTTCTTTGATTCCGTGAAGCTTTAACTAAAGGCTGAAAAACATGTCATATATGCGATGTTCAATACACAGTACTCGGGGGGGGGGGGGGGGGGAAAAAAATGTAAANGAACAGGACTCTCCAGCCTTGAAGCTTGACTCAGCTGGGATGTAGCCTGGGGGGGGGGGGGGGGGGATAAAAATGTGAAACTTGCCCTTCAATATATAATACAACAGTAATTTCTGACCAATTACAAAAATGTTTAATTTTGAGAAGGTCACATTTCCTAAGGACTGTGATTCATGAAAGACGACCTAGAATGTGATGCCAGATGGGCCATCCTCTATAGTGCTAAACTCTCTTTACTTTGATAAGACCCTTTTAAGCAGCACTCGGATACAAAGCACATATTTAATCCCCCCCCCCCTTCCTGTATGGTGTGTCTGTTTCCTTGAATCTCAGCCAAAAGAAAAAAGATATGGAAAAAATAAAGCTATTTCTGCTTTGTTTCTCCCTAATTAGCAAGTTAGATGGAACATGGGGGAAAAGCCCCCACATTGAGCTTTGGTAAAACCATCTGCTAGCTGCTCCCAAGAGACACTGTGCTCCTCTCTGAGGGAGGTGGGTAGGACAGGTCTAGGCCCCACAGTGTGTTACCATGTTTGAACAAGACAGCACATAACTGTGGGGGGAAAAGTCTCGCCCCTAGGGGTTAACTGAAATAATTAACCCTATGCAACAGCAATTTCAGTTGCCTTACATAAAACACACACGTAAAAATGCATGTGTATTGTGACGGCGGTCCTCTCTATCTCAAATATTAGCAAAATGGTTCTGTTTTTAAGCACGCGGACTTTACTGAGTAAAGGAGAGCAACACGCCAAAGGGGGCTTATCGCCCAACATTGATTTAATAGTAACGTGCAATAGGACCATAACCGCAGCCATTTTAAGCACCAAATGTGTGTTCTGGGAAGTCGAGTCATATTCTCCAGGCACTGGAACTGATCAAAACCTGAGGAGCAAGGGGTAGGCTTGGTGCGCTCCATATTTTGCCTTGGTTGGCATGTGGGCCTGGAGAGAAACAGTGGGAGGCTTTGAGTTACGCAGCATCAAAGCTCATCGCGCAGAGGGCGTGAGGCATCTACTGTGGTGAAGTGTAGCTTGGAAGAATCTTCCCACTAGATGTAAGCAGTACTGTAAGTGTGCTGCAACTGTAGTTGGTCTGAGCACTGCTGCAGTGTAGATGGTAACCCTCTAAATATCAATTGTACTGTATCTGAAGACCAGACCTATACAGCAACAAACACTTCAAGCATAAGCCGTAACTATAATCCAAATGACATTCAGTTGCAAACAATCTAAGGATGAATGGCTTCGCTTAGGTGACTCTGACCTTTTGTCTTTACTGGAAGCCACAGACTGTTGTGATGATCTTTTACTTTTGTGTTGGGGGGGAGGGGGGGTCACAGTGTTTAGGGTCTATGTCCGCTTCTTACTCTCTTACTTCTCTCACCCCACCCACATCCATCACATTTTTTGATGAAACGTATGTCAAGTGGAGCTTGGAGACAGAGATTACATTTGATTGGATCACTTAACTCCAAGTGTAGGGAGAAGGTGCCTGAAATCTTAATGAAGGAGCAAAAGGCAAAGCCATTATCTCCCAGGAGAGCACCCTTCCCTCCAGGGGGTATACCAAGTCACCCTGTGAAGGATTGCTGCTCTCCTCACTGATTCTGACATGTTCAAAATGGTCTCTCTGATGGAGCGCATTCATCAGGGATATGACCTCTCCAGAGGGGAAGACCTCGCTCACTTTGCGCATTCTACTCACTTCACGCTAGACGTGAGGACTTTGTCCTGTGTCCTCTCGCTGTTCAGATCTATCTTGTAAAAAATATGAAAACATGTCACACATTACTCAATATTAAGCGCGGTACAACTAGCTGCCTTTTATCATGACATGCCTTCTGGTAAAAGCCTTGTTGGTGGGAACTGACTGCTGTTCCTTCATTGTGTTTCTTATTTCATACAGAGCACCTCTATAGAGCCCCACCCAATCCAGTAGAGTGCCAGTATATAGTTTGCTCAGTCTCGCACCTCTCACCCTTCTGACAGATCTGGTGTGCCTTTTCAGTTATTGGCGCAACTCGGATCAATAATGTTAAATGGAAAGGCATAGAGAGGAAAGCCTTGTGAAGCACCATAACAGAATAATTTTAGATGAAAATCTATCTTGATAATTACTTTCAGCAGTCAAATGAACTTGAATGTTTTCGGGCTCCCTGAGGGAAATTGCCATACTTTGCAGTGCAATAATTTGCCTAAACTGCGAATAAATGAAAAAAGGCAAATAGATAAATGCAGACACTATTACAGGAATGTCATGGTGGGATCATTGAATGAAACACGTTATAAGCCGCAATATTTACGGCTCGCATCACATACAGATGAGCTATGTTGACATTTAATCAGTCCATGGATTTCAATTTCTCCAGTTTTGCTGCCAGATCTTTTCTGTCATTGCTACTAATAAATAGCTACTTGCTACTATGGGCCTAAGGCTCAGTCTGATGGGCGCATTTATCCAAACCATAGAGAACAACAGAACAGATTAGCACAGGACGCAGAGATGAAAATAAGCCAATAAAAAAGTCATAGAAAAAAGAACAATAGCAGTTGTTACAGTATACATGTAAACAGTCATTATAATACCAACTGCATTTTTAGTTACTGAATGCAGCAATGCTTCAAGTACAACTACCGCTAGCAGCTAATAAGAAAATGATAATGCTAATAATATTGAGCTTACTAACAAAATGCATATTGTGTATATTGCTACTGTTGTAAGCAAATGCCAACCAGTTCTGTTGGCTTCCCAGCGTTCATTGTGCCATTCTTCTGCTTGTTTATGAAGATGAAAGGTGGAGTCGGATATCTCAAGGTGTTATTTACTTGTGCTGTCAGATTGTCACTAAACACCAGTTTATTTTTAACCGATTTTTACACAAAAGACCATAGAGACGTCGCTCTATTTAGGGCATCATCCATTCATTCCACCCGCTCCACAGTTTCAATTGCAGTAGTGCATTGTTGTTGTACTAATGTTCTATAAAATAATAAAATGAGTTATGAGGCTACAACAAGTATTATCCTGATCATAAAAGAGCTCTAATGCAAGGCTGTGGCACAGAGAGGGAAGCTGCCTGGGTGCCTGAGCCGCACGTTGGAGGCAGTGATTTGAATGTGGCTCAGGGTGTGTGGAATTGTTTTGTTTTCCCCCTGTTCTCAGTCTAAAGAAATGCTTGAAAGAAGACAGTCGAAAATCACCTCCTAACCACAGAAACCACACGAGTGGTTCTTGTGAGTTGAATTTGACTCGGTGGCACTTTTTTTCCCCTCGATGCAGAGCTTCTGTCTGTTGCTCTAGAGGAATCTCCTCAAAGACGTCCTTAATGGATAACCATCTTGTGTCTGTGTAAAGGTTAACTCCTCATAATTAGATCCACTGTAGGAATCTGCTTTGAACAACAGCCTGTTGTATATTTTTTTTTAATGAAAAGCAACAGGGGAAAGAGGTTGTTTAACTCAAGATGAAATTGAGGATATGTTTTTTCCTCAAAAAAAAAACTGCTACATTTGTGCTGGTAATGTGAATATCCCAAAATATTGTTGCTCTTTTAGTTTGCAGTCATGACATTTTAAATCTGTACACATTCTAAATGTAAAGCTGATAATATGTAAATAAGTGATGATTAAAAATGCGGTGATTCTTAATGGTGGGAATAATTTTGCTAGGGCAACTTTGTATCAGATCAGGTGTAAAAGATTAAAATTTATTATGTGACCTTTTAAGATAATCACTTGACTTTGTGTGTAAAATCAGATTTTTTTTTTTAGAGAAGGGTCTGTTCCAGGGGAGGTCGAGCACGTGCTAAGGGAGCTCTGCGGGAAAGCAGAGATAAAAAGGCAGTTACTTAAATGTTTCTGTCATTAAGTATCCCTGTAAATTCAATTATGAGAAATAAAATGTACATCATAAGTCGGACACACTCCATAATAAGGCTGCCTATCACATCGGGCACCTGGGCGGTCATAAAGCTCATATGTGTCGCCACTGTTTCAGAATGTACTGTAAATTCAGTGATCGTAAAGCTGTAACACTCACTCTTATCAGTCCACAGCTGTGAGACATAAGTGATTTTCATCAGGGGTAGAAAGCTTTTCATGTATGAAGCCATTCTCCCCCTCTCCCTTTTTATGACACATTGGTCCACCAAGAATGAATTAGAATCTGGGTAACTTTCATTTCAGTTTGTGTGTATTTTAAGATCAGTGAGCGATGGCAGACAGATCTGATGTGTTGAACTCCATGAGGTCACGAAGGTTCAGACACGACTGAACGAACAAACAACATTTTAATGAGATCTTGCTCACGTTTAGTTGTGCAATAATTTTTGAACTATTTTGCAATTATTTGTATGAACGGTGGTGATAAACATTAAGACCAACGTAGCTTATGAAACCAGTGTCTGAAAATACATACTTAGTGAAGCAGTACTGTTACAAATTGTTGTTGTTGTGTGTTTTTTTTTTAAAATACTAACATGTTGAAGTATATCCCCTACATTTTGAGAACCAAGTTTTATTATACTGCGAGCTGCTTATCGACAGCATCAGTCACACCAGCAGGTGGTTCCAGCCGAGTCGGATGATGTTAATATCGATGATAGTGATTTAAAGGATTGTCCCCTTCTGCTTATTTCTTCAACACAGCACTGGCCACTTCTCCTGCCTGTCTGTTTAATGGCACTCGTGTGGATACCACCTATTTACACCGATACCATTCATCTCGCTGCATGACAGCCAGGCTGCACCTCCTTGCTGGCTCAGTGTCCATGTTATGTATGTCTAGCTTGGTTATATACCTATTGTATTATTATTACTACTATGACTGCATTGCTTGGCTAACTCTTTCATCCAGGTTAGTGTGAGTTGTCTTTAAGCACATTTCTCACTGCTATCCTACATGTAGTGGTCTGCTTTCAGGTTAACCAGCACATTTGTCAAATAAAGCTTCTGAACCGCACTTACCTCTCAGACTAATCCGTATTCCACAAATTGAATTCATTGTCAGAGAAATGCCACTTTATTCCAACATTACATCACTATGTTTTGTTTAACATTATTTATGTTTGCTCTAAAGTATACAACTACAATGTGTGAGACTTGAGCTTCCAACCTATTTATCTTATAGTATGATAGATATAGAAAGTATATATGTTTGTGTCACTTTACGTCATATTGTTTCTTCTGCTCGTATTATTAGGCTCTTCCTTTGTTTATGGTCTTACATTTTAATGCATATTTCCTGCCTTTGGGTGCAACTGTGTAATTCATGTAATTTACATTTGCATTAATTTATATAGCTGACACTTTTCTCTAAAGCAACTTACAGTGTTTGAACTTGTTACTATGATTTCCCCATCATACAGCTGGGTAACTTTTGCAGGAATAATATTAGAGAAAGCAATTTTGACCAAAGGTACTACAGCAGGAGATGGAGAAGTTCTTTAAGTGCAAGGTTCCAGCTCTAACCACTATGATACCTGCTGCAACTTGTTGCTTTCTTTTTTATATTTTATGTATTGTTCTACTAAAAATTTCTGATTTTTTTTTTTTGGTAATTTTTCTAACTCCATATTTATTTAAAAAAAAGTTTCCTGATGCTCTATAATTCCATTTGGAAAAAGCAGCCATTTGAAAAAGTAACTGATTGTGAAGCACTGCTTTTGCAGGAGAACCGGTTAGACCATTAGGTCTAACACGGATTCCTGGTCCTCCTCAGCAGCCTGTCTTACTGCGGGCCTCAGCAACCACATGAACCTGTGTAAGCAGAGTCTAAACATAATGAAGCGCTTCATCTAGCAAACAGATTGAAAGTGTTTTTTCTGCGACAGTCTATGTCATCATGCCTACTGTAAAACAAATGTTTTGCTCATTAATTCTCTGCCTCTATCTTCTGCAATGAGTTATTGTTTCTCCCCTTTCCGTTTTTTTTTTTTTTTTTTTTTTTTGCCAGTTATCTGGTATCTTAATTATTGCTCTCAGTCTCATTCAGAAAAGTCTGCAGAACTTCTTAACTAATGTTATTTATTCAGTGGTGAAGTAACTCAGTAAAAAGACAGTAGTCTAAACTGGTTAAAGTGTCTGTTAGGGAGCTTTTGGAGAACGATGGGCGGCGCCGTCATGGTGTGTAATGAGAGTGGTATCGTAATGCGAATAATCATTGTGTTGGACGCTGTGACACAAGAAGTCAGGGGACACAAAATGATCAGCCCTTGCAGACGTACCTCCTAAACTGTCTGCTTTCAGAGGTTTTTCCAAAATATTTTCCTGCTGTAATGAACATGAGAACATCTTTCTCGTACCTTTTTCCCCTTAACAAGGACGTGACGTGTGATCCCGCTATGGCAATTGCAAAGCCCAAACCGTCGCCGATTTTTATTCTGAAAGGATGTGCAGAAACCACTGGTACATCCTTTCAGAGATTTCAACAGCTTGTGCTTTTGCCATTTTTATTGTTCAGGCCTTTCTTATATTCGCCGCTGGCAATAATTTATTACCTTGACTCTGGCTGCTACATGTCTTGTAGTAGTTTTCAACTCTGCCAAACAGCAAATTCATTTTGAAGCATTTTCCCTGCAACTAAAACTGCATATTCCCGTTGAAACCGATAGTTCCCGACACTTTTTTTTTTAATCCATTATGTCTTGATGGGCACACCATCCTGAAATATTCTTTGGGGAAAAAAATATGTTTTCGGAGAGTAAACCCCCCCCCCCCCCCCCCCCCCCCCAGGTAAGCAGCTACCGTAAGAGAATCACTGTGCATCTGAAACGGCTCCAGATCCGCAGTTCGCGTAGTTATTCTCCGCCAGAGGTTAACATAACCCAAAAATAACATCTCCCACTGTTGCGTCACAGNTCACCAGTGCAGACCTGCTAGGTAAGTATTCATATTTATCATCACTCCAGGAATAATTCATTGTTTAAACACTGAACCCTGTGGACTGGTGTTCGCAGCTCCGAATGCGAATGTGGTTCTGATCAGCAGTAATGAGTGGTGAACAGGCCTGTGTATACATGTGCACTCATGACAATCAGCAGCTTACATTTATTCATTTAGCAGACACTTTTCTTTAAATCTACAGGGGCGAAACTGATCGTGCACAGGCACTGCTTCTGCAGAAATTCACTGCAAGGCAAATTGGCCAGTTCCCTCTGTGTCTTTTGTATCTTTGCTGCAGAAGTGTGGGTGTGGGTGAGCGTGGAAAGCTGAAAAACTGGGGGGGGGGGGGGGGGGTT
>UFQX01000075.1:582195-607597 GCA_900497675.1 Arapaima gigas
GGCTTGGTTTCCTTAATAAACTATTGACTTTAGCAATTGATTTAGAATTAAATGGAATATGTTCAGTGAGTAGCCACATGAGACATTTATTTAAAGGGAGCTTAAGGATAGTTTTGATGGTGAATGTGTCTTGCTTACTCAACCGACCTTTAGTCACCCTTCATATTCCACCCACACCTTTAGGCAAGAGTGGGTGACTCATTGACAGCCCGGATAAAATTATCTACATTTATATAAAAAAAACCATCACTTATATCCAGCCGCCATGAATCACAGTCTTCTGGATGGTATGTTTTCACCAGCTTTTGCAGTTATTAGAAAAATCTGAAGTGGTATCCTGTTTATCAAGTTTGCATTAACTGTGACAGTTCTGTGATGGATACTACTACCAGTCAAGTGTGGGGTGGTGGTGCCACACAGCTCTTGCACTGAGGGGTCTGCCATGGGTTCGAGCTCTTTGTGTGATTTCCGTGTTCTCCTTGTGAACCAATGCGTTTCCTCTGGTTGCTGTGGTTTCCTCCCGCAGTCCAAAGATGTGTTTCTGGTGAACTGGTGCCTCTGAATTGCTTGTAGAGTGTGATTGTGTGAGATCGTCACATGTTTCCGGGATAAGTCTGCTCCACCGTGTCTCAAAACGGTTGATGAGAGATGATAAAAAGTTTGCGTGGTAATACAGCTGTGCTGTAATGATGACTAGCTGGCATTGCCTGGGTAAGAAAGTGGAAAGGTAACAAGTAGTAAACGTACATCACCAAACTTTATTATGTTTAAAGTGGCTGCATTTAGTACATAAGTATGGATAATGCTGTGAAAGGCACAAACAATGAAATATCAGTATGTCAGCAACAAACTTTAATACAGTTTGGGGCCGTCCTCCAGGACCCCAGAAACAGTCTTATGCTGCATATGTTGTATTCCAGTGTAGATGCTCACATGTCACAGTTACTGGCTCCTGTCTTTTCCAGTTGTGGGTTTTGGGCAGAAGGAGCTATACACTTTTCGCATTTACCTGCTTCCTGAATATGATGCAACTGCGCATGCGATTCCAATCCTTATTTCGAAGACTAAAGCAGAACTTTTCAAAGCACTCAATGACCTTTTTGGCATTTAATGAATTTGATTATGCAAAAAACCTCACTTGGGTTGAGCAGTACCTGTGTGCCAGATTTCAAGTCTGTGGCTTGAAAAACAAAGTTGTGCAAAAAGAATAGACAGACAGACAAAGAAACGGTGATTAATGATGTGGATCATCCAGCTTTCACTCTCTCAGCAGCACCTATTGATAGTAGTACAGGTCAGGCCGTACCATCATGTCAGGAAAAATACACATTTCTTACTGAGCATGATATCGCATACAAGCTCAGTTTATATGCGATATAAACTGTATGCCGTGCTGATGTGAAATGCATTCTAAAATTCTAATCCTGCACTGCTGACAGATCAGGTCTTTTGAATGGTTTTCAGCATTTGGGGTCACTTTTTCTTCATCGCAGTTTGGCTGTTTTGCCCTCAGTGGAATCTTTTAAAATCAATGTTTTGCATAAAAATTAATGAGACAAAAAAAATATAAAAACATCTAAATGAATGCAATGTTTAAACTTGCACATTTGCAGACAGAAATCAAATTCATGAATTTCCTGGGGATGGACTCTCTTTGGCCTTTAGTAATGTGATAAATGTTGTTTGAAGGTTTATAATGAGATGAACAGTGACACAGTTCTTCATTACCCACACTGCATCCTCACTATAAATTATTATGATTAAGCCTCATCACTAGAATAACCTGTGAAGTGACCTATTATCATTTTCCGTACAGCAAAATCTAATTTGACTTGATTTTTAATTAACAGCAGCAAACTAAAAAAGACTGTTTTCTTTCTGGAGTGAATTCAGGTCATCTAGATTCCAGGAAGACACTGCAGGTAACTTTTAATCAGGCTTGCATACCATGAGGGATCTGGGCAGAAAAGTAATAGTCGGAAGGTTGATTAAGACCAAGCCCAGGAGGACGGCTCCGGTTGTCCAGGCTGTACGATTTTTAACAATTCCGAGTAGCAGTTTGTGGATCTGAAATGCTTTCATGCCGAAATATTCGGCTGTGGAATTTGACGTCAGTAAGTCATGTAAAATACCATGCTGCGTCAAAGAGAAAAACGGAGTTATCTGACCACAGAATCTCTGCACGTGGAAGAAAGGCTGGGCATCTAGTCTTTGCTTTCTCCCCCCCCCCCCCACCCCCTTATGCGTTCGCAGACACAGTTGAGGCGGCAAGTTTTTAGAATCACGGTATCAATGCGACTTTAATGGGAAAACCGCTATGAAAAGCTCAGCACGTGTGGATTTTAGCTGCAGTATACATGAAATGCAGAGTGATTATTTGGCATGGATTGATGTGGGATGACAGTGAATTCAAATTTCCATATCAAGCCTCTTGCTTCACAAACGTCCCGCCAACCTCAATCTAGATAGCAAAGCAGGGAACGGCTGCAGTGTGTGTGCTGCTTCTCCCAAACCTGCCTTGGATAAACACTTTAGTGGAGCAACTCCTTGATGGTTTGGTCCAGTTTGGCCTGGAGATGATGCTCAATTTACTGCAGTAATGTGGAAAAAATATTCCCAAACAAGTATTCACTACTGTCTTCGTGGCATCCTTGCCACCCTTTAACAAATTACATGTTCTAATGTTTGTAAGACCTTTCTTCTGCTTTCTGTTTCTGTAAGTGGGCATCTTAGTGTATTGAGATATGAATGGCTGTTTTTGAAATGGATTTTTTTGTGTGTTTGAGGCAGTTCAAAGTTTAATATTTCAAAGGGGCTTCCTTTGAAGGATAGGCGAGTGCTGAATAATGCATTGCTGTTTAGAGCAAACCGGAGCAAGCCAGCTCTGACCAGGGTAAAGGTAGGCTTCAAAATCAGCTGGCTAATGAATAGAAAGTACATTCCATCTCCTACCTCCCTATACCCTCCCTGCTCTCTCTCTTTTATGATCTCAGTATTGGGCTGTGAACTTTGGTTTTGTGTCATCAGCCAAAATTCAGCGTAATTCAAAAATGCAAGTGTAGACCCCTCCTTCCATCTGTGTATATATCAACACATTTTTGGTCAAAGGGAATTAGTCATAGTTTACTTGGGAAAAGCATTTATTAGGCCCTGGTTGTACCCACTTAATAGTACAGACTTTTTGGTAATTTACTTCTTTTTTGGACAGGGAGCTCACACATATTTTCAAGTTCTTGTAACTCTCACTTTTGGGAAGAAACTGACTGGAGCTACAGTGAAAAAGCACTGTGTTGAAGGTGATACTGTAGCTAAATTGTATGTTATTTTGAAGCTGTATGTGAATATTTTGTCAGTGTCCTTAAGCTTTTACGTGTTTTAGACCCCACGCAACAGAAATCCCAATAGCACTTCAGCAACATCCGGAATCCAATCTAAAAGCAAAGTTTTGAGAGAGAAAAGCCAAACCACAATAACAGCTGTGCTTAAACACTTCTTGTTGTACAGAAAAAGGAAATCAATACTTGTGTGCATTGTTCTGAGCAAACGGTTTCTGAGACCTTTTTGTAAGAAAAAGAGAGAATGGGGAAAGCAAATTTTTGTAAAAATGTTTTATCTGCATAATCAAGAGTTAATGTTTTTTTTAAACGTATGTTTTCTGTAATCCCGTAAAGGCAAATACTATCACATAAAAGTAAAGTACTAGTTATCCAGAAACAAGTTCCTTTCTGGTAGTACACCAGGAACAATGGATGTCGGAATTGATTTTTTTTTTTCCCCCCCCAGACTATTTGAGGCTTTTTGGCGTCTCAGTGACAAAACACAATAAAACTTGAAAAGGGTTTTATTACTCTTTCTGCAGAATTTTTCACTGATGTATGTACAATCTTTGTAAAGTAGGTACAAAACATGTTTTGCAACATGGATGCTGATGCTCTGCTTTTTGTCATGTGTCACCTGTCCCATGTGCATTCCTGCATCTTTTAATAGAGCCTTGGAAATCATGTAGTTTCATGTAGTTTCATGTAGTTGTACTCAAAACAAAAACCACGTAAAGGCTTTAAGTCTCCTATCCCTGCTTGTGTGGAAAATTACCGAGGAAATGCTCCGTATGCTAGAACTTTTCTTTTCACAAAAAAGGGAATAAAATAAACAATATAACAAACAATACATTATAATGAGAATAAATAAGAAAGGGGCCCTGTGATAGACTGGTGGGTCCAGGGTGCATCCTCCCTTGCCTTCTGCCCCACGATTCCACGATAAGCTCCAGACCACCACCACCCTGACCAGAGCAAGTGTTAAAATAGATCAATGGATGGACTGACCATACATAAATGAGGAAACTCCATCAGTGAGTTTGAGAAGCTATGTGTTGTGGGTGCAGTGAATCATAAGAACTTTCTCAGGGTAACATTGTCATATGAAGCAAAAGGGGCGATAATGATACATAGGTGTGTATAAACGTTGTATGTTAAGGTCTTAATGATTCCTATATCTGAAGTTTAGGGTTTATTCATGCAAGACAGCCCGAGTACAGTCGTAGCTATATATATAAAATTCCTGCAGGACTTCTGGATACATTAATATTGGCAGAAACGGTAGTTGCAGAGCTCAGCCGCTTATTCTGAGAGGGGCTTCTAATGACCCCTGAAACAAACTGGAGCAGTCACAAATGCGATTTGATATGATAAGTCAGACCATTAATAATAAGAAGTCTGCTTGCCAGTTGAGCGACTTTGGGAGAAGGAACTGAGCCGTCAGTCACCGTGTCAGTTATTGTCAATTCTAGTATCCACACTACAGCTGAGGAGTGAAATGTTGATATTCGTAAATGAGCATTATTGTGTATTACTGTGTTATTGTGTGCTGCTGTTTTATTATATCTATATATTCTCTAGCTAAAGTGAAACCTATACTTTAATGATCAATATTAGATTTATTTTTTTCACGTGTACCTGAGATTAAACGCAAGTCACTGGGAAATTTTAACATTCAGTTGTTTTATTATTTTTCTGACCATTAAATCCTCAGGATTTTCCCAAATTGTGCATCCGAATTCATCCATTTAGTCAAAAATAATAGCGCAGGTGTATGCGGTGTTTGCAAATGATAAAAAGCATTGACAGTGGGTAAAATGACATATTTATGCTCTTCAAACAACACAATGGGTTTATAGGGCAATTTACCCAACCGATATTTACCGTCTGAAAACGGATTGCACGTGTAGCTACGTTTCTTGATGTGTTGTGCATCGTCGGACACCTGCACATGACGTTCTCTAAAAATATCCAGCCGGAGCCTATGTTTCTGCGATGGAACGGGGTAGTGAAGAGGAAGATGAGCAGGAGGCATAATTAGCTCCTTTGGTTGGTCTATGGAGCTCTGCGGATGAAGCCCGGCGGGAGAGTGGTAGTGCAGGCCAGGGCCCCAGCAGGGGGCCTCTACTCTTCAATCAGCCGGCGCTCTGTTTGCCTCTGTTAATTGTGGGATT
Source organism: Arapaima gigas (assembly GCA_900497675.1). Classification (NCBI taxonomy): domain Eukaryota; kingdom Metazoa; phylum Chordata; class Actinopteri; order Osteoglossiformes; family Osteoglossidae; genus Arapaima; species Arapaima gigas. The sequence continues at coordinate 587,687 of UFQX01000075.1, forward strand.
TTTTTTTTTTTCTTTTTGCCTTTTTGTTTGCCCCACCTGTTGAGGAGCACATTGTCTCATTTCATGGTATCTTTTCTCATCACAATCTAGATTTTAATTGCTAAACCCAGTGCCGCCTCTTACTCTTAGAGTCCTCGTGTCATGCTCTTGTAGGTGATCGATGGGAAGGATGAGGAAGAGCTCCACCACAGCTCACCCCCCGTCAGCCCAGCATGGCCTTTCTTCACCCTTGCCTTCTACTTTGACTCTAGTGCAGTGAGCAGTGAAGAGTCACACTCTTGAAAAGTCAAGGTATGTGTGTGGACAGGGGCCAGTTGAGGACAAACCTGTGTCCAGGCAGGCCTGGCTGCAGTAAAGCTCATCCGTGTCCAAAGTCTACATTGTGCTGCCCCTCTGCAGCACAGGTCCAGACGCTGTAGTCTTCACCAGGGCCCCTGCAGGTATAGATGACAGGGGGAAAACAAAAGTGTTCACTTTCCTCCAAGAAGCTTAATCGTTTATCTGGTAGATCTTCCTCGTCTTCGCTGCTGTCATGATGGATGGAAGGACAGGCTTGAAAAACAGAGCTGTTCACAGTCCGCCCTGGTCTTGTATAGAGACAAAAACATTTTTAAAACCTCTAAAAATGCTAATAAGTAATTGCGCTTCAGCCTCAATATCCTTAACCTGAAGCGTAACAATGGACAGCCTCAAGTTTGATCAACGTATAAACTCTTGTACTGTGCCAGTGACCCCTATGAATTTTTTACTGGGCTTTCTCTTCTCTGAATTTATTGCTTTGGGGCCCTTTTATTTCCTTCCCGGGAGCTGTACATCATTAGGGTCCGGAGGGGGGTTTTGTAGTAAGTCCTGTGATCATACATGCCGGTAAAAACAGAAGGGGCAAGTGTGTGCGCGTGTGCAGAAACCCCCTGGGGAGCGGAAGAGTGATGCATGGCTGAGCCCACAGGGACTCGGAATCGATACACACACCAGGGCAGGGCAGAACAGGGAGAGAAGTGCTTCATAGCAATATCGTAGGGACACACAAGGGGTAAGAAGTAATAACAGCAAGGAGCACAGCATCTCACACTGCACTGGAAAGTGGAGAAAAATTCCATTCACTGGAGGTGCCCACAAGAGGAAAAGAGGGTACAGTTGTCTTTGTAAAAGGGCTTTCTCTCTATATGAGAAGATTTTGTTACAATTCTGGACACTGCTATATCATATAGTTTCGTATTTTGAGAATCGGTGTAGCTTAAAAGCAGCAGCAACAGCTGCTCTCAGGGAGGAGCGCAATGAGAAGCCCGACAAGGGAACCAAGGGGAAGTCGTTCGCTTGCAGAGGCAAGAGGTGGCCGCGTGTTGAACTGTCACTGGCATTTTGGAGAAGCAGGAATGGGTGAGGAGGTGGGCTGGATGGATTAGCAGGTGTGTTTATCGGAGCTGGTTATGGCGGTAATGCTGCGTGATTTATTTACTTTCAGATAGCGATATTGAAATGTTTCTGTAAGCAAACACAAGTTGTTATCAAGGGCAGCCAGGAAACGCCTCCAGATCTGCCACACAGACCCTTGTCATTCAAATCACTTTCACCAGAGGAGAAACTTGCAGGGAAAAGGGAGGAAAGAAAGATTAAAGATGGGATTTTTAATGTCAGGCCTTACTTTTTAAATCTGCTTGTGTTTGGCGCATCTAACATTTTGTTCTAGGAAGGAGTTGAATCAGTTTTAACATGCTGTGTTCGAGAAATCGTGTCAAGTTCGTTGAATCATACAACATTTTGTTTTTTGTTCAAAAATAAATAAATTTTAATCAGTTATACTATAGATGTTGTGCCGCAACTTGTTCTGAATCACACTAAACCTTTGCGGATTAGGAATAACTATTTTACTTGGATGGAAACTGGTGTCTTGGTCTGCTTATGAATATTTTTTTGTTTGTTTTTTCCCCATTGCTTAAACTAAGACAATAGACAAGGTCTTACATAAGAGAATAACCTGCATGAAGCGGTTTCATTTAAACAGCCTTAATGTCAAATTGCAGTGCTGTTCAGTTGATATTCTATTAACTTTGCACAACCAGGACATTCCATACTCTTGATCATCTGTATGGTGTGTTCTTTATACACTGCTTTATTTTTTAAGCCACAAACTTGACACAGTGGTATCTGTGACCCTGAGGTTTTTGTGTAGTCAACTTTTGAAAAGTAATAAAGTTTGGTAATATAATCTCTCTGGATGTCACTAAGTGACATGCATCAGTTTCTGTGGCATCCGTGTGTTTGACCACAGGAGCTGATTGCTGTTATATACGTGCGTTTATGCATCACATATGACATATATATCGGACTATTTTCCGTTTTCTATGCCTGAACAGAATGCTGAGAGGGAGGGGTGACCAGGGGGACATCATCATCATCATATCATCACAAAGCTGAGCAGCAGGAGCCAGCAGGACAGGGACCAAAACCAGACATCCAAAAGCCTAAAAGAATGCTTAAAAATGAACTGTATTAAACTGGCCACCAATGAGTCCTGACCTCAATACGATTGAAAAGCTTTAGAAAGATCTGAAATCTGCTACTGGTAAAAGGAACCCTCCAACCAAAGTATTAAAGAAGGGTGTCTTTAACACTGTCCAGGTCATATTCTCTTTTGTGAAAAATCTACATATAAGTTGAACAGACATCATTTTTGTTATGTAACTTTGGGCATCTTTTAAGCTGTCTGATGAACAAAAGGCAGCAAATTTCCAATCGTTTCTAAGGATATTGTACACAACGTACCAACAATTTACTTTTCCAGTTTCTGACCTGGACTATGTCGATAAACTTGGCTAGTTTCACATTAATGGCAAAACAGTGACTTAGATTCTTTATAGGTAATATTTTATGTCTGTCATTTCATTTTCATGATGTGCTTGTCAGCCGGTTGCAGTTGTTCAGTCTGAAGTCAAAGGAAAGGGAGTGAACTGACCTTGATTGCATTGTGCTGCATGAGTCTATTAGAAACATTTCAACAGTATTGTTTTAATATATAATACATGATGGGGGGGGGGATCAAAGTGGAGAATACAGGTTTGATCTTCAGCCACATGTTGACAAAACAACATCAACACTGTTTCTTTGATTACCTTGTGTGGTCTTTGCCCAGCAGGATTAACCGAACACTATTATTATTTGAGAGGCTGTCTGGTTTACTTAGCAGAAGTGCTGTATGACAAGAGGGGGGAAAAAACTTAAATGAAAGCATTCAAAATTCTAGAGGAAGCAGAATACCTTTCCTTTAAATGTGTGGTCTTTTGGTCACCATGGAAACAGAATGGCTTGAATGCATATAGACAGTCCAGCTCTCCTCTGACTCCCAGGTGAGCTGATGGAGGGAAGGTCTCTCAGCGATGGGGAAAGCGGCCCCTGAGGACCGTCCGGCTGCTGCCTTTGACCGAAGTGCGCAATTAGCTGGCGGCCGGACGTGTGTCAGCAGAAGGGGGTTTGCGCATGGCGAAGTGGATAAAGATGAAAGAGTCAGTGGACGAAACATCAGTCAACCTCTGACAGTCGGTGACAACAGCTGAAAGGTTTCTTTCGATCAGAGTCCGGCTCATTTCTGACTAACTTCAGACTAGGGGTGTCGCGATGTGAGATTATGATGGAGCAATTATTGTCTCAGGAAATATTGCGGTTAACCTGTTTTATGATCTTGTTCAGGTACAGGTATCCCCCTACTTATGAGTGTAATGTGTTTCTGGAGGCTGTCTTGCAAGGTGAAATCCCTAAGTTGGAGGGAGATGCAATTACCTTTAATTTTAATGGAAAAAAATTAACCATTTCTGGGCCCGCAGAAGCCACCCACGTTTGCTCAGGTAGGCGACCGAAAATCATTGCGCACGACTTGAAACAAAGCTGCGGGGATGGCAACTGCAGCCAAGAATGGTATGGCTGTTGTGTCCTTGTGCTCACAACAAATAATAAAAAGGGCTCAGAGAGTTGGGGTGCATGTTTTCAAAAAAACATTTATGTACTCTGAAGATATCAAACGCTCGCACTGCTCTCATATTGTCACCTAATCTATCACACGAGCACTGGCTCATACCGTGTGCTACAGTCCCTGCTGACACTCTGTGCCTGGTACTCATAAACGCCCCCCCCCCCCCAGAACGTTCTTTTGGTAAACAGATAATACATAAATGAATGGATTGGGGGGCAGCATTTAGTTTTTGTAAGTGGCAGTGGTATCACAGTAAAATGAACTTGAATGAACATGAAAGTGATGTTAAAACTGTGCCGTTGCGAACTGCTCCAGCCAAGAAGAGCTCGAACTTAAGCTAAATAATATGATGTTAGCTGGACCTTTTTAACATGCCGTGTGTACAGAGGGATGGATGGGGATTAGACACGTTTGAATGTTGCCAGGTACAGTTTTTTGACAAGTTTTGCAAATTGAATATCTTTTACATTCTACCGCCCTCCAATCAGATTTAGATATCCAAAATGCTCCCCCTTTGCCAATATTAGGTGTTTTTTTTGGGGGGGGGGGTTATAAAGCAGAGATGTGATATTGCTCTGTTGTTTTCACAGCATGTTTACTCTCTTTGGGCTCAGTAACATGTTATAGGACCAGCCATCTGAAAAGAGCTGACGGCGAAGCTTCTAAGATGGAATATTTGCCATAGTTGGAAAAATTCTCATGGTTTGGAGACCATGACTCTTTTAATCGCTGTTAACTGTGAAAATGCCACATCCCTGCCTCAGACTCATTGAAAACATTTCAAAACTAATTTTGTAAGATTTCTGTTGTCTTTTTCAGTGACCTTTTGTTAAAATGTCTCCTTATGGATCACTTAACTCAATAATATATTAAGATGATTTATGTTTAGTTGTTGCGTGTGGTTCTTCACCTTGATTGTAGTTGATTTTACACAGAAACTGGCTTATATCTGTCAGCCTAAATGTCTCTAAATGCTTATTCATCTTCTCAGAAAAAAGGGTGATGTCCCCTTGTATTGTGAGATGTGGCTTTTATTACGGTGTAACATTTGATAACGTGATTACAGAAATTAAGACCTTTGTGAAAATTGAGGAAAATGGGGGGGGCAGTAGAGCGTCAGAGATGCTTCACTCAAAATTTCCTGCTTGAGACCTGGGCTGCAGCCAGGTCTTCCCTCTAACTATCAGACATGCGACATGCTGGGTTACTAAAATGTAAAATGGTCTTTAAAGCCGTACATAAATGTAATATATCTGGTGTGTCTCACTACGGGGGAAGGTGATCTGCGGCTCCCCAGGATAACTGCAGGTTTTGCTCCCTTAACTTCTCTGGTTCTAATTGTTAATCGAAGTGTAATTATAGAGAAGTGATGTTGTTTCTCCTTTGCTGCCCAGGTCTGAGTCTGCCGTTAATTGAAAGGTATCTATTACCCACACGGGAGCCCACTAGTGTGTACTGAAGTGAAGCTCGTAGCCAAAGAAAAGCAAAGTTATTACAAATATAACAAAGGACCAAATGCCATTGACGGCAGCAGGCAACAAGAAGGGAGATGGAGGCAAAAGAGGGACTGTGAGGTGGCTGAATTTTGTGAAATGATCTCAAATCTTTATTCCTTTTTCTCTGTTGCCTTGCCTCACGCTCTTTTCAGAATTGGGCTTTAAGCACGATGCCTTATTTTGTTTAGGTGGGGGATGGACGCCTGGCAAATTTCTCTGTGTTGTGGGATATGTTTTGCCCACAGTCAGTCTGGTTTAATCCCTCACCTGTTTCCAATTCCACCTCCTGTTGTTGGTGTAGTACCCTTTAGAAAATTGTTACCCTGAATTAATGCAGTCGGAATAACCTTTTGTATAAATCGGTAAATCATTGTCTGTAGGTTAGCAAACAACCCTTACGTTGTAAGCTGCGTCGGACGATGAAAGTAGCTACCGTTCTCTCCCTCTTTTATTATTAGTTATTCCGGCTGTTTTATCCGTCTCTCTGGCACTACCTTTAGTGATGATTTAAAAAATACACCAGCCCTCTTGTAAAGGACTCCTATCATTATTGCACTTTCACATTAGCTTTGTTTAGTTTTGATAAAGGAAAATACTATGTTAAATTTAACTCCACAACATCTGACATCTGAGTACAAGTAAACACCCGCTCTGTCAAAAATGCACGAGAAAACCACTGTAACACAACATGGCAGCTGTGATAGCTGCTGTGGTTAAATCCCAGACTAAGGTGCACAGCCTGACTGTTTCCTCACTGCGTTCTCAGTCCTTAGTTCGGTGCCACAGTCATCAGTGATGCTCTTGAGCTTGTGAATTGAGAAGTGACACTAGTCAGCTGAGAGACCCCCAGGCTGGGCCACTCCTGTGCGCCGGCTCTTAAACTATCACAACCCGGAGGAATGCTTATGAGGCAGGGGCACACGAGGTCCCGCTGGCCCGCTTGTTACTGCCACAGAGACAGCCTAACAAGCTGACCGGCCTGCTTTTTGCTGGGGGTGGGGGGTCAGTCTTCGAGTGGAAATCCACAGCAGTGACCGTACGGAAGGTTAACAGACAACAGGATGAAAACATCAGTGGAAATTTCATGAGTGACATGCTGTGCTGCCTGAGATGTGGCCAGTGGTTTTGCCGCACGTGTGCGAGGAGCGTTTTGGGCCAGCCGCTTTATTGGCTGAAATAGGTGGAAGAATGCTTAAAAGAATAATTGAAGTATGATTAAAAAAAAAAAAAATGTGAGATGGGGAAATGGTCCATGTCAGTTAGCGGCTGCATGAAATGGCAATGCGTACTGATGCTCATTTTAGTAATTAAACAGAAATGTTTTCTGGTTTTTGTAATAATGAAATCCACAGCAAAAACCTGTTTTGCTTAATCTGTTTTAAATGTTTTTTAATGAGCCCACTCAGCCCCTGTCTCCAGGTATATCTGTCAGTCAAGGAGCTGGGGGTTCAGCCAAAGCTGCTGCTCATCTCACTGAGCTGCATTGCCAGAAATGAAGTTCTATTCATAGCTTTTTTTGGGTCAATCATTAATGGTTCTACAATTTTGGTGCACCGAACTCCATACGTTGTTCAGCTCATTACACATAAAAATATGAATTTCTAATCTGAAATTAATGTGACTGATGCAAGCTGGGATTTCCATAGTCTTTCTGTGTTCATTCTATGTGTAGAATCCAAGTTGCTCTCCAAATATTATAGCAAAAGTGTTGCCTTTTTATTTAAATTGAAAAAGAATTTCAGTGACGTCTGTTGAACATCGATTTACTGAGGTTGAGAAAAAGGTATATTCCTGAAAATCAGTTATACAAATCTGACAAATATTTTTGGTGTTTTTATGGTTTGGTAGAAAGTATGATTAACTTTTAATATTTTGAAAGTGACAAAACGCATGAATGTTGCAGTCTGGGTAGCTTCAATAAAATTCGTGTGTTGACTTTCACTGTATTGTTGAAACATGGTAACAAGGGTCCTGCATCGATGGTACAGTAGCACCAAAAACTGAACCCATGTGAAAAACCAAACCAAAAACCATCTGCAGCAGTCTTGGTGTGTTCAAGGTATTTAAATCATTTACACACTTTAAATGCTTTGTTTTTGCAAATTTCCTGTGATAAACATACCACAGTTTGCATGCTATTAAATACTGATATACTTTTCTGTTTTGAAACGCAGTCCTGCATAAGATACTGCAAACATATGTTTGTCAGCTTTACAATGTTTGAGTTTTTAAAGACTTTAATACTCCAGGTTTGTCTCAGATACTGTGTGTGTGTTGAGAGGGGCTGAGTGGGCTCATTAAAAAAGATTTAAAACAGATTAAGTAAAAGAAGCTTTTTGCTGTGGATTTCATTATTATAAACACCAGAAGACATTTCTGTGTGTGTGTGTGTGTGTGTGTGTTTTCAGATGCACAAGAAGTCCTTGTTATTGAAAAAACATGAATTTCTGTTGCAAGGATTTTCAATGTAGATCATGCACATCGAAGCAACTTTCTACTGCGAGTTTTTTAATTCATATGGTAATGGATGGAGAAGGATGGTGAACCCCAGATGCTCAATAATAGAGATGTAAAAATCAACCTATGTAATTACTCTGATGCATTTGTGAAAGCACCCATTAGCATATGTGATATATTCATGTGTGCAGCCAGGGCGCTGAGCTCCGTCCTTCCCACTTGCATGTTGTCCTGCCTTATTACAGATGAGGAACGGTCACATGTTAATCGCACACACAGCTGTCTTTCTCACCCAGAGTAAAAACCTAGATCAAGTTCTGTTGCAGTCCCTTTCAGTCGAGGTCAGAACATCAGCACCAGTATTTGCAGCGCGTGTAAACGGCAGCTGTGTGGACCTGGCCCGCGAGCAACAGATGGATAAAACTGAGTGGCCGAGTCTTTCCGCCGATGTACACACACTGCAAATTTGTCCACTTTTTTCTTACTGTGGTTTGTGTATATACATATGTCCAGCATCAGTGATGAATGAGGAGAACTTTGATGGGTGTCGCTGCATTGCTCACACTGTTTTCAACAAACATAGGGTTAAATTTCATTTCATTTTTTTTTTTATCTGACTTGCTTAAGGAGAACGCAAACCTGTCATGATGCCGAAACAAGTTGGTTCAGCAGAGACCAAAAAACTGCAACATGGATTAAATTTCATGCAAAATAATGCGAAACTTTAATAGGAGCTCCTGCCTATAGCAGTCAAAGGAAAGGTCAAGGGCTCAACGGCATGTGAGCTATACCAAGCCTGGTGTTTGCCTGCCTGCCTGCCTGTCACTCAGCAAACACAATTTCCATTCTTATTTGTATTAAACAAGAAAAAATACCAGTTATTCCCAGTATGAAGTACAACCCGAGCCCTGTGTTATATTGTTTTCCTGCAAACATCTCAAGGATGTTTGTTTAGAGATATTTTTGTGTGTCTGTTTCTTGGCTGTCATTTGATTCTCCAGTTGTGATTGAATAACCAAATCTGTTATGCAGTAGCTCTCATTACTACATGGCTTAGTATTTTAAATAGCCTTTTAAAATATTCAGGTGATCTTCAACATGCCGTATGCTGCATTTCTCCGTGAAGATGGTGAATATCAATGTAAATATTAATGGATCGTTGAGTCTGGAGTTTTTCTTTGAGTACAGAAAAACTGTGTATGTGCTACAGTGCCTAAGCACAGGGATGGTGAAAGGATGAATAAATGTTGAGAGTCACTTGAGAATGAACATTGAGCTGGTAATACACCTGATCTAGTGATCATTTTACTATGTTAGAAGCATTATGTTGAAACCAGTGTGCATAATTTACTCTAGTGCCCCTTTCTTGATCTGATATAGAAGTGAATGCTTTTCTGTAGTTAAAAAAAAAACAGTTCTATAGCTTCTGTTGTGCTTGTGTAAACTTCTCAGTCACAAGCTTATAGAAAAAATATCTCACATAGAGATGAGCTCTCTACTGCACGCTAAATTTGTTTGTTCAGATGCTTAGGCCAGATGCCTTCTTATACTGAGAAACTGCCTTTGATCTGATAGATACGTGGCATGGCTTGCCAATGAGGCTATTGGTACTTTTGTCATTTCTACATCTGAGAAGTGATTTTTGCATCTGAGATATGCTGCTATTGAAGCCCTCGGCAACTTGTGTTTTTTTTTGTGAAACGGTCATTGTCTTTCAGATGATAACAAATAGAGCAAATTTACTGACAGCAGGGAAGTATTACATCTCATAAAATCACGGAAGGCCCCCGTGCAGCTCTACTGATGAAGCTAAGGAAGTGATATTTTAATTCTCGATCATTACATGGAACCCAGTGATTCCGAACACGGAAAACACGTGGAACGTGAGACCTCGTCTGCAGAGGAGATGAATTTCTTTTTGAGGAGTGGAGTGTTTAGTTAGCATTTTCACAATACGACATGTGGGGGAGGGGAAGAGAGGTTGGCACAATGCATCATGCAGACCAAGAGGATATACTGTCTAGGGAAAGGATCACAACTACTGCTATAAGCTGATTTTGCATCTGAACAGGCTTGGTTGCACTGATTTCCTGTCACATATTGCAGAATCGTCTGTGAAAGTTTGTTTTACACATCGGTTTTTTTCTGGGATCTGAAAGAGAAGCTTTTTTCCCCCCTCGTTCCCATTTTTTTTCCCCCTAGTCCTTTGTTGAATGGTCATGTATTGTTAACCATGTTTTTGGAGTCAAGTTTAAGGCAGTGCTTGAGGTTTTGTCGACTATTTCACGGAATACCAGTGTTAGACCAGAGTATTTTACCATCTCCTCAAAGCTTAAAGAACCGGTAAGAGAAAGAAGTAAATGTTAGGGGTGGGTGGGTGAGGGGGGTTGTGTTGGAAGCTAAAGGACTTTAAAAAAGAGAGACTTTATTAATATTCATATTATTCTGTCATAGATGGCCTCTCAGTGGCATCCTATTTCCTATTCCTATTCACTCGTCGCACAACAAAAGAACCCTGAATTTCAACCAAATGGTTGCCATGGTGCTGTGCTGAAATTTCAAATCTTGCACTCCTGCTCGCTTTTGGGAACAAGCAGATAATTAAAGGCGGGGGGGGGGAGAATGAAAGAGACTAAGTTAAAAGGTGTTTTAATAAGACTAAAATTAATGGATGTTCTGGGCTTTTGAAAGAACGAGACCCGTGCTCGTTTGTTTCTGTGCGTGTGTGTGTGCGTGTGTGCGTGTGCGTGCGTGTGTGCGCGTGTGTGTGCGCGTGTGTGCGTCTGTGTGTGTGTGCGTGTGTGTGCGCGTGCGTGCGTGTGTGTGTGCGTGTGTGTGCGTGTGTGTGTGCGTGTGTGTGAGAGAGAGACCTTGACAAAAGCCTGACCGCAGTCTCACTAATTTGACTCCAAAGCATCTGTCTGAAGCCTATCGTAGTAAAGGGAGTCCCTTATCCATGTTGCAGCTATTTCACTATGGATCAAGCAGAATAAAGAGCTGAGAAGGAGCAGTCGCAACAGACTACGGAGATTACGTAAAAATTAAAACGTACATACGAGGAGTATCTAATTCACGTAACAAAGATGTAGACTATCGTAATTACACTGTATACGGTGAATATTCCGTGTGCTTGCGCTTCGCGTGAAACACATTTCTGAATCAGTTAATATTGCGCACCACTCTTACAGATGATAATCTCTTTCCATAGCTGCTTGCTTATATGAAAAGGTCTAAATGAAGACCTTTGCGCGTTGTGTTGAGCTGAAGATCGAGGGAGTCGTCATCTGGCTGTTACCCAGTTTTTTTACTCGCTGCACTTGATTTTGCTGTGGGTGGGCGTTGAGTCCACAGCCACCTTGAACCAAACTGATTCTTGATTGCAACCATCTTTTCTTAATCTAGACCGTTTCCATTTTCCCCCACGTTTCTGCTTCCTGCATTAAAACACACACAATGTGTGTGAATTACCCCTATTAAATGCCGAAGTATTTGACCTTTGGTGTGTCTAACACAGCAGCAATCATTTCTGACTTGTCAATCTTTCCTAATGTCGCGTGACATTTGCTTAAAGAACTGAAGACATCGGGGTCCTAATTATGGACCTATGTAGGCCGTCTAGTCATTTGCTGCTTTGATCTTCCTCTTTCTTCTTCTTTGTTACACAGAGTAGAAAGGCAGCAGCAGGTCATTTACATTATATAAAAGTGTCTGATGGAAAGTAAGAGTAGAACAGCAGTGTCCCTGAAAGCGGTTACAAATAAATGCTGCGGTAGCTGTAACTCTCCATGTAATACGGAGGTAATAATACATTCATTTACTTTCTCAGTCGAGTAATTAAATATCGGCAGATAAAAGCAGCCTTTGTCGCATCTGCCAGTTATATATTAAAGCAGCGTGAGTGACGTGAGTACGAGCGAAAATGGGTATCGGACAAAGCGGCGGTCAAAGATTCTTTTCAAACACCAGTGGTTGCCGGTTCAAGTCAAGCGAAGGATCCAACTGTGTTGCCCTCGTTCTGTAAAAGAGTACAGCTGTAGGTCACTTTGGACAAGCTACAGCAGTAATAAATACAGCAAATAACAACCTTTGCCTGCAGGAAGACAAGGCCTTCAATTATTAAAACATCAAGAAAAGGTTAAAACAAAAGGCTCATTTCAGACTTTTCCTCTGTATCTACTAGTTATTGATGAAATGGAGTGGCTGATGGAAAATGGCTGCACCGCTGGAGTCTGTTTTTGAGGTTGTGTGCGAAGAAGATCCAGGCCGGTTTAGTCAGTTTGACAAACGCTAAACTAGAAACCTGCGTACGTGTTCTTACTCCGCTCAGAACGTTTCTGCGTGACGCGAAGCAGCTTCTCCGCGTAGCAGGGTGCCGCCATGTTGAGCTGCACTGACTGCCTTCTGCGTTCGTGCCTTGCAGGGACAAGGTGCAAGCATCCGACAAGACAAGAATATTCCTTCGTTGCAAAAAAAAAAAAACCAACTGCAGGGTTTAAAAGTGAATTAACTGAGGCCTGTCTTCCGTCTTTGCATTTGTAATATTAATTGATTCCCCCCTTTTCAAGTCATTCGGTGTCACAAGAAAATCAAATCTGTGAAATGGGCCATTTTAACATGAGGCTGTAAGAGAAATGGTTTGAGATGATCAGTTAAATTAAAGGGATGTCAGTACTTGGTCTGCCCCCCCCCCCCCGTTCTTCTTTTATTTTCTGGGACAATGCACACCTCCCCCAGGCTTTCCCAGGTTCTTTGTGGCCTGATAGCGTGCGTATGTTCCTGTTTCGCCACCTGACTGCTCCGGGTGAATATAAACAGATTAAATACCCTTTGCGACCCTATTATCTGTATTACATACTGCTTCTTTCAATTTTGGTTGATTACACAGTAGGGAAAAATGAGGCAAAGGAATCGGAGTTTTAATTTACATGCCGCGCAGTAGCTGGAGCTGGTAGAGCTTAAAAATGGTTCTTCCTCTGCAGTCGGGTGTTCATTTCAGCTCAAGTGATTGTCAACATACATCTCGGCCAAAAGAATTATGTCTGTCTTTTGAAGGAAACCGTGAGACTTTGTCAGTGTTATTGTTACTGTGGTAATGAAGGTAAATGGTACTTTTTCCCTCGAAAAAATTAATACAAAGATGGTATTTATAAAAGCACGTACTGTGTGCATAGCAGCGGCACCGTGTTTGGTTTTCTGCTCACTGAATCGCTTAATAGTGATAAATCTGCTATTCTCGACATTTATTCATCCTTTCGTCATCCTTGTGCTTAGGCCGCGTACATACACTATATTTCACATCCGTACGTTATGTGGGAAACATTAAGGCGCTTGCATTATAACAAAAAGCTACAATAGTGGTGGCAGTTCAAGTTATAAACTCACATTTTGCTACTGCAGGATAAATATGCAATTTTAATTAAATGCAAATAGAATGTTAGCACCAAATTATGTTTGTTTGGCAAAGAGAGGCGGTGGCACAATGGGAAAAGCTGCTAAGATATTGACAAAAACACAATTTAACAACCATGTCGGAATGTTTAACGCTGTACTTCAGTAAACTGTTAACGTCTCCTTGAAAGAACTATTTCCCAAGGTGCCCTGGAAAGAGCGGGGCTTTGTGACTTCCATTTAGCCAATTTGGGTAGAAAGACAAGGAGAGGTAACTACCCAGAGAACCAGGGGTTAGTCTGCTTGACTTCTCCTTTAAATATACTATCCATCCAGTGTGCAGTCGAGCGCACAGCCACTGCTGCCGTGTGTGTGTGTGTGTGTGTGTGTGTGTGTGGCTTGAAGAGCCAGAAAGAAATAGTCAATAATTTGGACCCCTGGGGAACTCAGAATGCAGAGGTGTAATGCAGACAAACACACAGGCACACACACTCCCGCACAAACACAAACAGACACAGACACACGGTCACTTCCAGGACGTAATCCGTCATCCCTGCCGCTCAGTAATGCAGGTAAGGGGGAGTTCAGGGGTTCAGCACCACCCAGGGGAGGGGAGATGTCACTGCAGATGAGTGCAGACAGGGGGGACTCGACCCAACTGATCTGAGAACGTGTTCGACACCGGTCGTTTTCACGTGCAGCTTTTCTCAGTGTCCTGCCTGAACCCGAAGTCGTGATCAGATGAGCGGCGTTTAGGTGGCCTCTTCAAATTTCCTTCGGTTATGTACCTTTTAAAGAAAGCAGGTAAAAATGTAGAACAGCTACTTCAAAATATGGTTTAAGTGTGACCCCCCCCCCCTCTTTGGATTTGTGCTCTTTATCAGTGTAGTTTGAGCTTCAAGTGGACACGATGAGATGGACGAATGATTACCAAACTGGTTGTTTCGAGGAGGCCGCTAAATGAACCTCAGATAGTATTCGACAGAATGCAGAACAGACAGAGAATTAGGCTGATCCTTTGAAAAGCGAAGTGCTTGCACTGAAGTGCAGCTGTAAATCTAAGCCAAAATATTTAAATGAAGGCATCAATTATTTTGGTCTTTTTGTGTAAACAAAATAAATATATTGGCTTGTTTATCAGCTGAGGTGTATTCGGTTGGTCAAAGACAGATTGTCTGCACTCACTTTCCTGCTCCTTGAGTGTGTCCTTACGCAGATCATTGACCCTCTGAAGTGATCTGTCCAGGAGTGTGTTCTTCATGTGCTTTATCCTTCAACCCTTGAGGTGATTTTTAAAATGGCTTTTTTACAAGATTGAGTGTTGTGTTTATGAAAGCCAAGGCTTTCTAGCTGTGAATCTCTGCTTCACAATTACGGTCAATTGTGCTCTGACCCATAATTCCAGGAAGGAGGTCTTGGCCAGCAGTAAGGATGATAAGCTGTTAACAAGGCCTTAATGCCCGTTCAACCTGTCACTGTTCACAGCCTGTCACTGTTCACAGCCTGTCACTGACAACTTTTAGCTCTGCAAAACAGTATTACCTGAAATTTTACTGCTGCTTAAATCCACGGTCCTGTGAAGCATGTGTCCTTTGCTCCACACACACTCTGGCGAGTGTGTCTACATGCGGTATATACAGCATATACAGCAGACCGGTGTATCTGATTCTTAATCAGAAAGCAGTATTCTTAGTTTTATGCAGAGTGGCTCATAAGTTCAGTTCTTCCTCATGTTTCCTCTTTATTAGAATGTCTTATCCAAAAAAGATTAGTCCTGTGCAAACAGAGAATGGGTTACGGTAGACAATGCGAGTGGCCACTTATTAGTGGAAATGCTTGGGAGAAATATAATATATATGACAAAATAAATAAAAGTGGCTTTGTGAGGAGTTACAAGCTGCAGAATAAACCAGTGGGGTTCATAGTATGATCATCTTGGTTGCCTTGGTAACGCTCTGTGCTGCAAGAATGCCTGAAGTGAAATTCAGGCCTTGAATTGTCACAAACGCTCTGAACCTCAGATTGAACCACCTATCACTCATTCGGCAAGAAGAACTGTAAACTTTATAATACGTCTGAATTAACAGGAGACCTCAAAGTAAATATTTCTTTTCTATCGAAATATCTTGTCTGCAAGGCAGGTTTCTCCTTGAGGACAACAAAGTTTTCTACGACTCCTGCTACTGACTGGCACTTTAGTTAACTGTGGAGTTCTGTTCCACTGTGACTGGACCTTTTGCGTCTTGAGAATGCAATTTTCATTTATTTGTGTACTTAAAAGCACACCTTCTGGCTGTGATTGAGATCTAATTCCCCTTTGGTGATGTTGCCACCTAGTGGACAAATATCAGTCCTTTATACACAGATGCCTTAAGTTTTTGCCTCTTTTAATTTGTGTTGTGAAACTTCTGCAAGGTGTAAAATTCAGTTTGACTTACCAGAAATCTCTATAGATGCTTAATTGAAAACTGCGTAGTATTCACAGTAGATAAGTGTCCTTGTGTCGCCTTTTGGTCACCGTAAGCTTAACTGTCCAGTGCGTGGATGCCTATAGCGCAGGACTTCAGAACCCTTTATATATGTTGTGACGACAAGCTAATGGTAGCAAAGGACTCATTTCGGGTATTTAAATCATTCAAAGTACTTGTTGCAGTAGCTTCCCTCCTGGCCTGAGGTGTCTGGAAAAGGTGTCTTTCCTGAACATCATGGGATGAGAATGGGAGGTCAGTTCAGCTCTTTGAACAAGGTGGAAGAGGCCTTGCAGAAACCATTTTGATATTTTTTGATATCTGCGGTGATCTTAACTTTTAGCGCAACTTATTTCACTGTCATTTAACAGTTATACTTCATCAAAGGTGGTTTTCTGCTTTTGGCTTGCAGTGTAAACATATGCACACAAAGTGTATAATTTTCACAATTGCAGGGGTTACAAAATATCCTTTTACGTAAACGTAGGGAGCTCTACTCTAATATTAATGATTTTTCTTTTAAATTTTCCCTTTTCTTCCTCATCAGCACAAAGTGTTCCGAAGGTCATGAGCAGTAACAGCCCTTGCCACTCATTACCTGGAATAAGAAAAAGAAGGGGAGGGGGGGACAGGAGAAGAAAATGGCAAAATAAATGAAGTGGCAGAATGTGGGCTGGAGGAGAATGCGCAGACGCCCCGATCGGGGAGAGCCACCTCGCTCCGCTCTCATTTATTTCAATTTGTCACGCTTTACTTTTCCCCTCCGAGAGCAGGGCACGCGCGCCGGGCACAGATAGGGGGAGAAATTGTATCTCCGCTCGGCTTGTAATGAAACATTTAGATGTGAGCGCGGACCTGCTTGTGCATTAATGCTGCCAATGAAAAGGAGCCGGGCTGTGCTGACCTCCCCACTCCATCTAACGCGCCTTAATCCAGGTCAAAGTGGGACACTCCTCAGTAATCAGGGGCAGCGCTCCCCTTTCGGGTGGGCTCTGATAACACGCGAGAGCCGCGTCCGCTTGGCGTTCGGACGAGGACGGCTCTCTGATAGCTAAATTTGTCTTTGGAAGCTGCTTGGGAGCATGTGCCACGCTGGTGGTGACAAGCAGGTTGAGTCGCACTTTGTTATGGCTGCATCAAAAGTTGTCACTTAGCTGGCAGCTGACCATGGTGTTTGCTTAGCATATATTTATAACTGCAGTATTCGGTCGGTTGTTTTGCACAAATGTGGGACACCGTGGTTCCACATTTAAATTACTGCATGTCCCTTAAGAAACAGGACTGGGTCACTGTATTTGCCACAGTAAATTCCAATTAAACTCTCAACATTAATCTGGCCTCAAACCTTTTTAAGTTATTTCACACGATTGGGCCGACACGCTGGCATCGTGGGTAGTGTTGCTGCCTCACAGCCCCTGGGTTGTTGGTTTGGACGTGGTTTGAGTCTGGCACAGTCTGTGTGGAGTTTCCATGTTCTCCCTGTGTCTGCGCGGGTTTCTTCCCACCATCCAAAGACGTGTTTCTGGTGATCAAAATGCCGTTAGTTCGTGACAACCCGAATGAATGGCTATGTGTGGGACTGGCATCCTACCCACAGTCTACCCTGCCTCTGCACTGGAAAAGTGGTTGTTGTTAATGGGTGGATGGATGAAAGAAAAACTTAGGGAAAGGGTGAGGTGGGAAGTCTCTGCTACACAGCGTTTTATCAAGGTGTGTAAGTTGTGTACAGCATGTCAACCATAATGGGATCTCCATGCAGAAGGAAGGAACAGTAAAGATAACACTAGCTTTGGTTTTCACTCACTGCTCCGTGTCTATGGAAGAAGATGCTAAAGGAATGCATGATGCCTCAGGGATGTTGGCGTTATGTACAAGAGATAAAATTAGAATAAATCAGAGCTAAACTCAAAGCAAGATGAAGTCATTTTCATGTTCAGGTGTTTTTTACTCAGTCATATTGTTTTAGTATAACACCTTCAGCAGAAGGTTAATAGAAATATTAAATCTGTGCAGCTGCCAAAATGCAAGAGCCAACTAGATGTATTTATACTCTGCTGTCAATAGCCATATTACATGCTGGGCTACATTGAATGTAGTTGAGAATTCAGAAATGTGATTCATTTTGTAGCCATTGCCTGGAAAATTGTGATGACAACTTACAGTGGACTGGCAGGAAGAAGAGGCTTTAAAAAAAAAAAACTGGCAAAAAAAATTGCCTCATATATAATTTTGACATTTTTTATTTAGAATATGTCACTTCTGCAGATTTTTTTCTGCATATATTTACTGGTGATGGTATACTGCAAAAGTATCTGCATTTATTTTTATATTTCTACATCTTTTGTATAATTTAATGGGGCACAAATACATACTGTAACATTAGTTTATGTGTGCTAACATAAAATTAGTGATGTAGTAAACATTAGTACTGTTGATGGCAGAGCTTAACAAGCTGTAAGGTACTGAAGATAAAAATATTATATATATGTGGAGGGGTCAAAATAGTCTTTCCTGGACAATGAAGATGTACTGTTAAGAAAAGAGGTATGGAGAAAATACAATAGAAACACACAGGTGGAAATCAGCAGAAATGAAAGAAAGCATATAAAAGTCAACCACCTGCATTTATTTAACATTTTGTGTCATAAAAATATATTTACTGTTTGAATCAACCAAGAGATTATGGGGTTAATGCAATTGTTAATACTGGGGTTAAATAAAGTTTTAAGAGCTTTTTGCAACTACGTACAGTATATAATATGTAATATCTAATACATGTAACGTATAATACAATATCTTAGTTGAAAAATGCATTAACCATCTATTCCTTAAATGCTGGTTTTAGATTTCCATAATTATACTTTAAAAGACTTAGTTTTCACAGTTAATCTCATAATTTATGTGCAGTGTTTTTATGTACACAATTCTGGTGTTATAAAGAGTAATGTGTATATGTTTTAAAACCAGTTCATTGAATGACACATCCACAGAAATCAGCTATTCTTGACCTGTAAAAAAGCAGCAGGTAGTTTTTCATTCAAAGGACCTGAGTTTAATTCCCGTGTACTGCTGTAGTACAACTTAAGAAATAAATGATAACAAAGCAGCCGACGCTTTACCTCCTGTTAAAGTTTCGCCGGCTGGAATGAGATCCGGAACTTCCAAGATGGCTGAACAAAGGGGCCTGTTTTCCGGTGACTGGCACTCATTCAGTCAGTCGGTGGGTGTGTCGGATAGCCAGACGCTGCTCCAGTCAGCACCCGGCACGCACTGGCTCGTCTCTCTGGGGTCTCCACTTAACCACCTGACCTGCAGGTCTGACAGGTGAGGAGTGCCGACAGAATAGTCCACAGAGAACAAGGACACGTCCAAACTGCAGACTTTATTCATAATGACTTATAGACGAAATTTTCTCATGCTTCAAGTTGCACTTGTTAGTTTGACTGTCGATTCACGTGTCTGTATGTATTTATGTGTGTACAGTATATTATAGGGCACCACTTTGTACCGTAGCAGAGACAAGTGAAAACACCTGGATGACCCAGGCGACAAATGTTAACCAAAAACTAGTTTCCTGCAAGTCTACTCAGATTTATGACTGGTGCGGTATATAATATATTACATTCTCATGCCAAAATGGTGCAAGTTATGTAAATGCCCTCTGGTGCATGAATACAGCTCTGATAGAAGTTCAACAACCAAACAACTAACCAACCAAGCATTCACTGGAAGTGGAAAGCCAAGGAATGAAAAGTTCATGCTTTGGATGCTCCCACAAGATTCTTCTTTATTATTATTCTTCTGAATAAAAATGATACGGCTTCATAACTGCTTAGCGAGATGCGAATGGGCATGAAATCAAACGTGTTAGGCAACGCTGGGAAGACAAAGCCCTGAGACGTCAGCAATAACACTAATAAATGGTACCAATAAATGAAGGATGACCCATGAAGATAATGAATTTGACCGAATTTGAAATTAAATGTACTTGTCACCAAGAAAGCCTTCACATCCGAGGCAGGAGCTGAAAAAATGTTTATCTGAACTGCTCCTGCCATCACTTGTCAGAAACAGACCAAGGTGACGGTGGCCTTTAACATTTCTTCTCAGGTTCTTTGTCTCCCCCCCCCCCCCC
>UFQX01000075.1:607677-653356 GCA_900497675.1 Arapaima gigas
CCCCCCCCCCCCGATGTTTTTCTATATTAAAAAAAGAAATGTAAGTATATGAACCACATGAATTAATATTGCAATATCACAATAACGGTGTTAAAGTATATCATTCAATACTTTGTACAGTAACAGCTCATAAGAGCTATATTTTTAATAATTTAATTGACAGATCTGACAGCATTTTATCTTTTAAAAATGTTTTTGTCAAGGTTATTTTCAAGCAAGTTTCATGGTATAGATAGTCTTTTTGATTTTTTTTTTTTTTTTTTTTTTTTTTGGTGAATGTTACACGTAAGAACTTTCATATAAAACTAGACTAAATTCCATATAGGTTCACTTAATGGAAGTGAAAAGTTTGTGTTGTTGTATTCTGTTACTATAAAAATGTATTACGGTGTGTTAGATTCACTGTAACCATAAAACCTGAGGGACTCATGCTAGTGAAATGGTAATTGTAATAAACTGAAAAGTGCTTTCAAGAAAATGAAAAATGGATGTCTGCAAGTTCTAATAAATAAGGTATAACCCCTCAGGATCAACAATTGAGCTCGACAGAAAGCAGTTTTAATGAAACTTGTTTAAAGGCAAATATTCACCGCCCCTGTCGTAGACTCATACGCTCTCTGAGGAACCTAATGACCTTTGCACAACAAAATTGTCATCGTATTTCTTTTCTGAGCTGCCGCTGTAACATTGTTTCCAGTTCAGTGTTCATTAATATCTGATCAAGACCACAGCACTGTGACCTGCAGGCGCAGCGGTTCGCGGCCGGTAGAGTCAGTCAGTTCGGACAGCAGAATCCTCCTTTCCTTAGCGCTGTTCCTCTTGGTGCAGAAGATAACTTGCTGACGTAGTACCCTGAATGTTGCTGGTTCAAGCCCCGCAGCTGTTGTAGTACTGTTGAGCGAGGTGCTTGTTTTATGCAGTTTCCTTTTTGGACAAATAAAGTTCTCATTCTTTCACCCATTCATTTAGCTCACGCTTTTCTCCAAAGTGACTTTAAATGTAACGGTTGTACATTAAGCTCCTTACATTTATTTAACCATTTACACATCTACTGTATCAACTCAGGATAAGCTGACCACCTTCTATCAACAAAGGTATTTCAGAAGGACATCAAAATAACAAAGGAAGCAGCAACAACCACGTCAGCGGTTGCCTTACAGATGAAGAACCCAGGTTCAAGCCCCCCCTCCTGTTAGCATGCCAGAGCAAGGTACTGGTGTCCGGTGTGGGGGGGTCGGGCCCTGTGTTTGAGGGGTGTTTGTTGAAGCTCTTGTGGGGCTCTGGCTGGGCTCCCAGTGCCTCTGTGCACTCTGTTACCTGTCAGCATCCCAGTTTGTTCTGAGGCAGTTTATTGCTGCATTTGTCAGGCTGTTGTGAGCTCCTGACAGACTCATAATGTAATAGCAGTGATTTCTTGAGAAGTTTAGTCTCTGTCAGCGGCTTCCTCTTTCTTTGTAAAGCCAGGTGCTTGAGTACTGCTGTCAGCATCACAGTGATGATCCTCATGTTGTTTGGTAGAAGGATGTTAGCTGTGTTCTGGGAGAACTTCTCCCACACAACCTCATTGTCCCGTTCAATGGTTAACAACAAGCAGCTATTAATAATGCTGGACCGCAACTGCCAAGGTCATCTTTAGCTTCCCTTCACATTGGTGGTCTTCGATTTGTAGAGGTTTCTGACTGTAGTAAGGTCATCGTAACAACTTGCTACTTTCTTAGTTCTTACTCAGCCTTAAACTTTTTAACAGCGTATTTGTAACTCGTTCATAATCACGCTTGTTGGTACGGAATCTGCCATTTTACACGTGTGCTGATAGTTTGGGTACGTCTAAATAAACCCATTTCAAATGCAAAAAAAATCAATTAAATATTAGTAATAGCAATATTAGCAGATAAATTTTATGAACACAGAAAACAATTCATCTGTTGTTCTGTGGGTAAATAAAGCAAAGTCAAGCTTTGCCACATAACTATCGGAATAATAATGAACAAATTGTTATTACGGAGCTCAGTAAAATAATACAGGCCTCATCTCAGCCTGTGCGTGACGCTCTATTCAAAACACGGTCATCATTTGGCCACCGTGCACAGAGGAATTATGAGTCTGCTTGGTGAAATGGAAAAAAACAGCACTTTTTAGGAAGGCAAAGCCCCGATAACGGGTGCACCACAGCCCTATGCCGGCACGCTGAGGTTGACCTGCTGGAAGGGACAGGACAGAGATAAGGGAAGCCAGAAGGAAGCTGGACCCTTCAGAGGCTGGTCACGACCTTCCCCCTCTGTGGGCTGAATCTGGATGGAAGACGAAGACAGAGATGAAAACAGAGGAGGGAGCCAGCTGGGCTCTTAGAAGCTTTATTTATCTGGATGGATGGGAGGAGGCCAATTTACTGCTTTTCTCGGTGCCTAGGTTCATCTGCTGGGTCCAGGAAAGATGACAGGGCCAGCTGGGGGAGAAGGAGAGGCTGAAGGCTGAGGCAGTGCTATGGTGGAGGAAGAAAGAGGAGAAATGTCAGTAGCTGTAGATGAAAGAAAGCCACAAAGGAAAGAAGAAAGAGGACAGAGGGAAAGGGTCTGTGAAGATTGACTGTTTAACTGTCTCGGGAGCTGACATAGGATTACGTTATGGATTTGCTTATGGTATCTCTTCCCAGATCACCAGGATGTGGTAGCGATCTTTGGGATAATTCGTCTTCTGCGTTACACGATGCTAGAGCCCTCTGGCATTACCGCTTGAGTCGAGGCACTGAATTCCCACCCATAACAATCAACGTTTTGCCATCAAAGAGACCGGCTTATAAAATAACCATTGCAGCTTAATGTGAGATACCAAGACAAACTAAGATATGTTTAGTGAATCCAGCCAACTTTTCTTTTTTCAAAAAAAAAAAAAAGTTCCTCTGCAGCAACTCTGCTGTTTCATAGCAAAGTTAAACTCCTGTGTGGGGATCAGGAGGAAAAATCCTCTTCATTGCATATGGAAATCCAACTTGTGAACCCTGGAGTGCAGATTTATTGGTCTCCCTCTTGCTGCTTTTCGTGTTTTATATCCATGTCAGTGACCTTGTGTGTTTTACTGCTGTTGTTGTTTGTGTCATTACCAAGCGTGCAGATAAGGGAGAGTCTTGAGCGACCTGCGGCTCACGTGCATAGACTGCCATCACTCCGCCTCTTGTAAAACCGTTGGTCTTATCACCGCCGGCTCCTTCTCAGCTCCTCAGGAGAAGTGGCAATCCTCTACCTATCAAAAGGCAGCCTCCTCTGCTTGCTGAAGGGTGAAATTACCTCTGGTGGTTTTCCATGGTTTAATGTCCAACTAGTGTGGCTAACCAGGTCCTCTCCACTGCGCTCCTCCATCTCTAGCCCTGGTGGCCACCGTGTCCGGTTGAAAGGAGGCCTACAGGCTCTGGTCCAGTTTAGTGCAGTTTTTTGTGACTCCAGCATATTCAGTTCTTATGAGCAGTTATTCTTGCAGATTCCTAAGTGACATATTAACCCAGACAGGTACTGGCTACAACATTATTTCCTGTTCTAATCCTCTCATAAAATTATTTTCTTCTTCTTCGGTCAGTTCAACATGGGTCTATGGCTTTAGGTTTAAATTACATTTAAACCTTTGAAATGAAAATTCTTTATTTTGCCCTTAATAGTCCATATCAAAAAAAAGGTATTATAGTCAGACCTGCGAGCTGGGTGAGTTAGCTAGTAAACAGCATTGTTTTAGTTGAAACGCACTGTTACGGTTACGCTGAGATCACATTCCTCTCCCCTAAAGAGTTCCCTGTTTCGCCCAGGTCCCGGTTGCCATGGAGATGAATCAGAGGAGAGGTCTGCATTGGCATTCACAATTTTAAGCAACAGTGAAACATAGCAGGATCTGTATAACATGTGTGACCTTACTAGCCGGTGTTTTATGTCAGGTTAAATTTGGTGGTTGTTATACATGTATATACACATATATGGCTTGTGGTTTCATTTTTGGATTATTTTGTGCTTTGTGGATGCTTCTGGGAATTTAGCAACGGTACACCGATTGCAATAAAACCTGTTAGCCAATGCAAATGTGGTGCAAGGCAAAATCCTTGAAATTAAACAGATTTAATTTTGTGCCTTCTTCTTTTGTGGCTTCCTCTCGGGGCATAGTAAACCCTGTTAGTTAACTTACTGCTGCTAAAAAATTAAATTCCAAAAGCTCCAGCAAACACATCCTTATATTTAATAATATTTTTTAAATTATGGAAATTGTTTTTGTCTTGTACTTTAAATTAAATATGTGTATTGGATAAATATTGTGAGACAAGAACCCTTCCATTCAGACTTTTCTGTGCCTCTTTAAATGTCTCTATGCTTATAACCTACAGTTTTACAATGAACCCAAAATGCCCACAATTTAATAATTTTGCTGCACTGTAGAACGTCATGACATTTTTAATCCAAAGGCAACTGATGTGCACAACTGACAACTGATCTGTCCATTTTTTAAAAATAAAACCATAAAGTTGTCCTTGTCAGTTTAGTAGTATACTGTATATTTTTCGCATTTTCACATTAGGATAATATTTGAACCTTTGCTATTTGACTTGCTGGTGCCTGCACCACTACAGACATGTAGGCAAAACCTTTTAGTGAACCTGCTGCTAGTGCCCACAGTTTATCAGCGAACCACTCTGACATACATTAGTAACGGCATAAATATTTTTCAGAATGTTTATGGAGGTCCGAGGCAAAGCTAGAGGTGTAAGATCTGCCCAAGGGTCTCGTATATTTCTCAAAAGAAAATCAAAGAGGGTTGATTTCATAGGAACTGCAGTTCTCTGTGACTTCAAGTGTGAGCATGGTGTTATGCTGATCAGAAAATGAATCGCCTCCTTCAGTATAACTGTCAGTTCTGTCCCTGGGTCGGTCTTTCCGTCCGGCAGATTTGTGGGCAGCTGGGAGTCTGTTCCAGCGCTCAGTGCTGGAGTTGGTTGCAAGGAGCACAAGCTTAGGTCACCATGGGTTGACGGGGTTGGCAGAAAGGAAAATGCACAAGGTAACCACATCCTGAGCAGGATAATTTATGCGCATCCTCTCTAGCTACACAGCCAGGAGGGTGAGATCGGTGGAAACACTGACCTGGCCATAGAGAAGCTGTCTCGCTCAAGGCAACACAAGTTAGGATGTTTTGGAATTAAAATAAACCACATCCTTATCGAATGTTGTTGTATAATTTGCCCACAGCACTGTGAAAGATTTTTGAATGCCGTGTGTGTCTTAAATGTCATTTTTCTAAAGTGATATTCTGTAATATATGAATATTTGTATACATGTCTTTGCCTTGGTGCAGCATTGGCGTGTACTGCAAGCGAAAACAATTTTGTTTAACGTCACCGTCGCATCTGCATTTTGTTTTACCGTTTCTCGCCTCTTTTTGGTTCTTTTAGTGTGTTTCGATCCTTTCATTCTTTGATCTGATGTGGAATCCAATACTGATGCTTGCCACATATGTCTTCGGTGTCTACAACGAAGAAAGCGGGATAAAGAAACGGGCAGAAATCATGAATCGTCATGAACCCTAAACTAACCGTTTTCTCTCATTTGGTTGATAATGGTAGCTGAGCCAATTTCTTCTCGTGGGTTGATGATGCTACATGAGCCACTTTCTCCTTACTGGCTGCAGTATATATCATTTTTCATGAGCAATGTGATGTGTTACGGATGTCTGCTGAATTGTTGCACGTACTGTAAAGGAGACGTTCAGATTTCCTATCAGCCTGTAAAAGAAGAGATTCTAGACAGCTTACCTCTGGAGCCCGTATCATTGCCAAGATAGAAACACTGATAACATCCCTGTTCCTCTCCCCCTTGGGTGTGTTCAGACTACACCTCCAGCTCCTGCTGGCTTGAGGAAGGGCTACGACTGGTCCAGACACAGTAATGAAACAAAAGAGAGTTCTCGTTCAAGTCTCCCCACAGCTGTTTCGTTCATGTTTGCAAAACGCACAGCTCCTCTGACTAAGCATTCCCTTTGAACATCTGCCTGCCGTGGGGACGTCTGAGCATCAGCCAGATATCCGGCAAATTGGACGTCGGCTGCACCACGGCGCTCTGATTAGCGCTCGCTTTTAGTGGGCCGTTCTTCTGCGTGTGGTCCTGCTCCGGATCTTGTGCGCGCACTGATTTCCATGGAGCCCCCTGTAATTGCAGCACTATCTGCTCCCCACCCGCACATGAAAAGTAATCTTTACACATGCTTGCTGATTACTTCCCAGTAAATGGCATCTCTATCTCTCGTTGGAGTTAAATGCAAATTTCTCATCTTTCTACGTGTACACTGAAATTTCTCAGACCGTGCAGATTGCCTTTTGAATTGTTTTCATAAATGTGGCATAAAGTGCTGGAACAGATTTAATTTCCATTTAGAATTATGTTATTTTGCATCCGCTGATGAGGACACAGAGGACGTCTATTAACTGCGGAAGCTGACATTTCAGATACCCTTTCACCTAATCATGTCTAAATTAAACATTGCAATAACTGAACTGTGACTTTGTGTGCCTTATTATAGAATTGCATAATACTAAGATGACTTGTATCTGCTGAAGTACAGATTGGGTTGGTTTGGCATGAATTAGACATTTACAAATACTTGTCTTTTAGTCATGCGCCTGGAATTTAAACCGGAGCTTTTCGGGTGGGAGATGTCAGAGGCAGAGGGGTGTGGGAGGAGTGAATAAGTAATATGTGGCGCTAACTTACTCCGGTTTTGGAATGTCTGCGCAAGAGGTTTGAGCTCGTGGGGAGCTGGGGAATGCCTGATAATAAGGCCCAGTGGGAGAAGTACAGTATAGAGGTCTGGGGAAACTGTCTGCATATGAAAGGGTTCATTCTACTTACAGCGGAAGAAAGAACAAGCATTTCCAGTAACAGAAGACAGCACAAACTCTTTGAATAAAGCTGAAGGTGGCACATACTGGGGTAATTTTAGGAGATTCAAAGAAGACTCATCCCTCCCTCAAAACTTATTCCCTTTTATGTTGATGTTACTGTATCCTTGGGTAGTGCACTACCAAAGAATTGAGTGATATTTGCTGTGTTTATTTCAGCAAAGGCATGCATCCCTGAGCACATACGTCGGCATGTCTACAGTATTGATAAAACCATGACTGCAAATAAGCTGTAGCTTGAGTAACATAGGAGGGATCTCCTGCTGTGAGCTCTAACCCTCCAGCTCCATTTACAATGGCTTGCTGTACTGCAAATAGAGAGAATTACTTCCCCTTCTCTAGTTTTCTCTGCTGCATTTCATGCTTCCCTTAAGGCCTTATAGAAGATGTAAGACAGACAGAACATGCCAGCAGACTGATTCTTGTTGACACATGAATAATGCTCATTATTGACATTGCTAGGCATTTCAACAAAGTAAGGGATAAAAAAGAACGAGAAGAAGCTTTGTAAGAACAATCCATTGGCAGTGATCTTCCCTAGCAGATGGGAAGCTGAAGGGCGGCTCCCACATTCCCTCGTCTGCGTGGCGCGTCATTCCAGGGGATCAACTCGACCCCGGTGGGTCAGGTCAATTTTTGGAAGGTGGG
This sequence comes from Arapaima gigas, assembly GCA_900497675.1. Lineage (NCBI taxonomy): Eukaryota > Metazoa > Chordata > Actinopteri > Osteoglossiformes > Osteoglossidae > Arapaima > Arapaima gigas. Next base: position 615,251 of record UFQX01000075.1, read on the forward strand.
CTCATGCTTGTGACAGGCTAGTTCCCACACGTAGACCAAGAAGGGCTTCCAAATGCTCCAGCGTTAATGTCAAATGTTAAAAAAAAAGACTGGCTATCTACAGTCTGACAGTGAAATAACAACTAACGCTGTATTATTGATAACTAATCTCTGTATATATTCTCCTGAGGCCAAGTTTAAAAAAAAAAAAAAGTTTTTTAGTGTTTTTCTATGATTTCAAAAAAGTTGCCCAAGCCCTACACATGGCATCGTTTAAAAGCATAGAATATCTTAGAAAAGTTGCATTAGGATACAGGATTGTTACATATACACTCTGGGAGATATAGTTATAATATATATTCCCTAGAGTGGACAAAAATAAATGACTGGATCCCAGGAGGATATTTGTCTTCCTTTGTTTTTGGAATGTATTCATAATGTGGAGGATGGGGTTTGAACCCTGGCTCTTGAGTCCTTCATGACACAGCATTCCAGGAAATGAGTCAGAGACTGACATGTAACCACAATTATTACAAATACAACATATTGTAATTCTTTCCCCCCCTGGCAAATGAATAGAAAAAGATGTCTGAGAAAAAGTCACAGATATGTGAAAATAAAGGCAGGGAAAAAAATAAAATGCTTTTGAATGTCTAGGCTCCCATTTAAAGGTTAGGAGTGCAACTGGAGACCATTAAATACGGTCCGGCTGATAGTCTATTCATCTCACTTAAAGGGCATCTCAAGTCCTTTTGTGAAATGTTCTAAGAAAATCCTTTGCCATGGCATTCAGGAGTCCTCCCAATGATAATAATATCTATTATACTATAAAAAAGATTTATACATGAACTGAACGATAGGTTTTAAAATGTTTCGATTTTGTTTGGTGATACTGAGAAACGTGCTCTTATCTTGGCAAATCTTCCTCAGTGCTGTTCTTCGGAATGCATCATCACAAAATGGGTGAACGCTGTCGTGTGGAAACGGCTGGGAAACGTGCGAGATGTACCAGTCATCACAAACGGGATAAGTTTGTGCGCTAAGTTGCAAAGCAGTGGTAAAGCAGTCAAAGCCGCCATATGGAAATTCATAATTTGTTTGTTGCTGTACTCCAGTATGTCTAAACAAGTATCGTTTCACTCAGTATTTAATGTATAATTTGTTTATAAATTAATAATTTACTGTTTGAAAACCACACATTGAAAACTAAGCTCAAACTCAATTCAATGCACAATATATAGATCCACAGTTCTGTTCGGCAACTGTGGGGCAGAATGGCATAGCTGTATGCACAGCTTGTCAACGCTTGAAGAAAAGGGGGTAGAGACTGAAGTAGGCAGCTGATCACCAAAATGGAGTAGTAATGAGGAGTGGAAAAATGCCCCCTGACAAGTATTAAGTCCTGTTGCGTCTTGCTCTACATAATTTGGCGTCCGTTGTCCCCTCTCGAGAGGTGTTGCCAGTACACACTGGTGGGGGTGTAATGGTGTAGACCAGGTTTTCTTGGCAAACTTTAGGTGTTTTTAGAGCATTGCTAGAATATACCAGAGCATTACTGCTGACTCGAAGCATTCCTTCATAGCCAGTCTAGACTTTCTCGAAGTTATCATCTCGGGATGGTTCCACGAACATGACAGTGCCTTTACTTTCCTCCGAGCAGCATGTACAGTCTCCCGCTCTGAAGCAGAAAGAGCGTCGCTGGAATGAAGTGGAACGCGGAGTGAATGTGCCACTAAGAAACTTACAGAAACTGTGAAGCTGTCAAGCCAGCTGAGATCAAGAACCCTGTGGAATGTGTCCAGCACCTGGTTTCTGAGGTAGCAGGTAGGTCCAAGTTAATTTTTCTTGCTGTCACTGCTAGTGGGTGGGCTTTCTCTCTGTAATGGCCTACCTGTCTTTCAACCACAGTTAAGGTCATGGTTGTTGTGTGAGTACAGATCACTTTTTAGAATGGTATAAACAATCATAGAATCATTACAGAGACTGACATCTTCACAGAGTTTATGCTTATATCACAGGCATCTTTAACATAATTCAGCAGAAAGACCAGAAAAGCAGGAATGACGAACGGTTATATTTTTGCATTCATGTTTCTGTCTGATCTTCACCAAAGGGTGAGTGGTTATTAATAGTTAATGGAGAGAAGCCACGAGGATCGAAAAGCTTGACTCTTTGATCTGTCAAACACACCTACAGATTTGGCCAATTAACTTAAAGAATGGAAGACCCGACCTTCAACCCTCACCTTCTCTTAATTTTCAGGAAAATATCACTTCAGAGCTCTTAAGGAAGTTTTGTTTTAATTTTAAAGCAAGGGCTAGTGCCAACTATAAAAGTACCAATTACATGAAAGCAGCCCATTGGGGGACAGTGTTATTAATGCAACCTCTGTGTGCTGTCAGCATTTGGCACTGATTCGGTTTTCATACCCTCCCTGTAGAATTTGTACAGTGCTATCTATCATAGTGAAAGTGGTTGGATAATAGGGCATGTCTGACCTTAGAACTTTATTCTAATTCTCTGCACAATGGCTGCTGAGAATCTCATTTGAGAAACACTCATCCTTGACTTTACAGAGCTGATATAAAGCAAAAAGACAATGGTCTGGAAGACAGGTACTGAAGTTTAAGGTAATTCCAAAGCTGTGGAATGAGTAATGTCACATTCAAATGCATGAATGAGATGAAAGCCATTATTTTCAGTTGGGCTTCACCCTGGTATTGTGCTGCATTCAGGTTTGGGCTAGTGATGCTGAAAAATAGAAATAGGTTTTATTGCGAGTCCATCTACCACATGCTGACCTGACCTGCTGCCAACAAGAGTCGTAGAAGATGAAGTTATATGGACACCTTTGTTGATCGGGATACCTCATTTGAATGACTGATGTTTAGCATTAAGCTCCGTATTTATTCTGCATCACAATAAAGGATTAATGTGCTGCTGAGACATTTAAAAAAAAAATTCTGCTGGTGCATCAGTTTGGTGTTAATGGCTTTTCTGAGATGTGCACTTTGGCTCAGACATTGAGAAGAGCTTTCTAACAGACATACAAGCGCTAAGTGGTCGAAACGAATCACATCTGAAAACTAAAAACAAAAGAGATTATGCTTTTCCAAATGTAAACACTCACCTTATTCACCTTTAGATATCATCACATGAGTACGTAAGCATAGGCTGCCTTTGTAGACAGAGCTCAGAATGTTTAAGGTTGATGAGCTTTGGATGTGGAAGCTGTCGTTGGCAGTGGCCGTGTGGACTTACTACCACAGTATACAATGTAGTGTGTTGTGACAGTATGTTGGATTTGGCTGACTATTTTGTAGTGCTCTTTACTGTTATTACCTTGGATTCGTGGCACAGCAGCCTAGGGAACTCAAATTGGCCCATGTTCCATTGGTAGGGTGAGATGGTCTGTTCCCTCAATGCTCACAGCCATCACAAAGGCTGTATGTGGGTGGAAGTGGGTGAAACGGAGCTCTTCTCCAAGCGCGATATGTTGTCTGATGAAGCCTGCAGCCTGTAAATTGAAAAGGAGATGTGCCAGTGTTTCAGTTGCCATAGCTGTTGTGCTTCAACGAGGATCCATTAATGCTGTGAGAAAAGGGGTAAAAAAAAAACACACAGATCATAAAAATTGGTCAATTTTACTGTTGTTTTTTTATACCTTTGCAAAAAATTAGATGTTTTAATATACTTCACTAGTTGTTTGGAATTGCCAACTTTTTGTTCTTGGTAGATAATATGACTCCACTATTTGTGCGCTGTACTGTTTAGGTGCATAGAAACTCACTGTGTTCTTTCAACATAATCAGAATCACCACAGAGAGCCTTATTTTCTGCACTTTTACACCAGTTAATAACCTGAAAAGCATTTCTTTGGACCAAGTGGAAACTGGAGCTCCGATAAAGACATGGGGAGAACGTGCAGACTCCACACAAACAGAGCTAAAATTGTAGACTAGACTGGGCTTCCTGCTGTTTCAGGAGGAAAAGAAGCTCTAAATGTTGACTGTTTCTTTTAATGCAAGTGGTTTGAAGCAGCGTTGGCCAGATAAACTTGAAATATTGACATAGTCGTACCCAGGCAGAACCAATGCAGATCCCACTCTGCATTATAAAGTACTTTCGCTTTTCACGTCTCGCATGCATTCATGTTTGCTTTTGCTTAGAGTTTGTTCCTCTTTTCCATAGAACTCTCCTAAGAAAAGAAGGAGTCAAGGGGAGATACGCACATTTCAAACAATAGCACCAGCGGCCATTAATAATCCCTCGTGAGGGAATTCCATATTTTGCTTGGTAAGTATGTTTACTGACAAAAGTTGAACGCTGAAAAGGTCGACTCAGTGTTTGAGTTTTTCGCGTGTCGTTTTGTTGTTCGAATTCCTTTTTAGTTCATTCAAGGTGCCCTTTTGTACCACTTTCTTCTCTGAGCATTTGAACTGTGTTTAATAGTGCTACAGTATCTGTGGGAAACTCCTCCATTCTAAAGACAGTCCTTATGTGGTGAGATGTTCAGTGCTAAACTACGTGAATGAAGCTAAACTGGTGGCTCAGCACAAAGAACCATCTCCTTACAGCTTCGTGTTTGAAGGATCCTAATCTGGATGTAACATAATGGTGTATGATTGTGAGTCCTGGGTATATTTTTGTTGAGTGTGAGATGGAGAAAAATAGTGTACCCCCACCACAGACCTCAGCAGGTAGAGTGCTACTGCTTACCATTGTTGGATTTGAGTGTCAAAATCAAGCGCACTCATACATCAGCAAGTACTTGACAGAACCTGACATCTGCCTGTTCAAATAGGACCCATTTTAAATGTCCCATTAATCTTTTAATCTCTTGTGCATTTTTTTTTCTGTTAACCAGTCTTACTGGTTGATGCGCCCATCTCTAGCATTGGCACTTTGGAGTCAGGTGCTGAGACTGTTGTGATTAAGGATGTAAAAAAGCATATATGATTTAAAAGGAAGTGATTTTGTACAAAAGAAAGTGAATGTGGCAGAAGGTTTGTAGCTGTAGAGGTGTGCTGCTAAAGCAGAGAAAAGCGGATGGAAAACGCAATAGAAAAATGTGTGATAGAGATGGAGAGAAGAACCTGAGACCAAAAGGGCAAGCAGACAATCAGTCCAAAGGCTTGCAAGTGTTTATTTTTGTGGGGGTGAGATGGATGGTGAATGGGTTAAAGTGGAAAAAAAGAAAGGGGAGAGAGGAGGGATAATGGATCCAGCAGAGGCAGATGTGGGAGTCTGGGGGATCACTGTGAATCCCTGTGTCGCTTGAGCCCCCAAGTTTTAGTGAAGTAAAACTGTCACCAACACTGATCCAAGTGTGCAGATCATCCCCCAGACATCTAAACAGGTGAGCATCCCACTGGCACAGGGCGAAGCCATATATCTAAGAGAAAACAAGTATGTCTCACTTCATCCATTATCTTTAATGTGAAACAAAAGGTTCTAATGGAATAGATGGGAAAAGCCACCTGTTAATGTGTTGCAGGCCTCCCAGTGTTACTGTAAACTGTCAGATAGACACATTTGAAGGGATTTACTGTGGAAATGCAATGATCTTTTTTCATGAGTTATGATGTGTGACTAAAGAACATTAATCTGGCAGTTTTCACCAGCAGCTGAGGAACTGTCGAGCTGTAATATCCCATCAGTTGTCAATTAACAATGTACCTTTGACTTCTGGGCTATAATATTAATATCATAAAAAAACTAATTGGTTTAATTGGTCTTAGAAGAAGCAGGCTTAGTCTGGAAAAGTCCCACCAGGCAAGGAAAGTTGTTTGTAATTCCGATGCTTTTGGAAATAACAGTAGAATTGTTCAGTCCAGTAGAATAGGTTTGTACCCTTTTTCAAATGCCTGTTGGGGTGAATTTTTCCTGAATCTTGAGACAGCAGAGTCAAATTAATGAGTCAGGTTTTTGCCAAGGTGTCTCTCTCTCACACACACACACACACACACACACACACACACACACACACACACACACACACACACAGAGTTATGCTGTACAAATGAGCTTTTTCTTGTTAATTACTAAATTGTACATTTTATTGTACGAGACTGGTTGGTTTAAAGCATCATTTGCGTCTGTTTTCTCCCCCAAGTCTGGACCTTTTGGCTGTCTGTATATACCGTTTTTGGAGAAGACGATGAATACTATTTTTTTTAAAAATCGTCTTAACATTTTGCTTGTTGCAGAGCAGCTTTGAGTCAAGGTGGGAAAAAAATAATCTGACACATTTATTTCATAAATAGATATAACAATACAATTTATTGTCATGTAGTGCTGTGAACTAAAGGTGGACTCAGAGCCTATTCCAATTACAGAAAAAGGGAAAAACCAAGGAGAAATGACTGAGCACCAAATATAACACATATTTTTACATTTATTAAATCACAGAACTGTTAGTAGTTATGATGTTTGAGAAGAGCACCATTCAATAATCATTTAGCATTCTGTGATGACTGCATTAGTGTGTATCTTCAGTCAGGGACTTAGAAGGCGGTCCTGCTGAGGTTTGTGGTGTTGCCGGCTTTTCCTCCGATAAGTGGCGGCTGTGGAAATGCCCTCAGCAGGATGCTGTGCACCTCTCCCGTCTCTGTGGAAAACTCTCACTATCCAGTGAGAGTTTTTAAAAAGCGACCATATAAATCCATCAACAGGGAAATCATCAGTTGTGATTCCATGTGGAAACACTATGGCTAACACCACCCAGTGCAGCGCTTACAGGGAAAATATGAGGTCAAGTGAGATGTGGATCATATTTCCTGGGTTCAGAGGGCAGACAGTGGGTACGGAGAGTCTTTGTTGTGAAGGTATCCTCAGCCAGCGCTTGGTTCATTCCTCCAAACAAGCTGCAGTTTGCACTAAGTTCACCTGGGCAGGTTTAAATTGAAAATGAAATAAACAATGGAAAGCAGGGCCAAAATGTTGGTTACTCACCAGTGAGCTTCAAAAAAAAAAAAAAAAAACTTCAGTTAATGGTCAATGAACGTGTTACTTGTGCTCACCAGAATGTGGTAAAACAAAAAGCAAAGTAAAAGATGAACCAGTTAAATAAAGAAGTCTAATAAAGATGTCTGAAACAGTGAATCAGTAACACGCAAAGGGAAGTGGTGAAACGAAAAGAAAATTAGTATCCCCAACATGTCATTTATAATATGCAAAGTGAAAAATAAAATAGTGGAATACAAATGTAAGTTTTAATATACATATAAATTGCATTTATTTTTACATGGCTTTGTAGTTTATCAGTATACAGATTATTTTCTAGATTGTTTTGTTTTTCCCCCCTTTGCCTTATTATTTGATGTGCAGCACAGTGCCTCACAGCTCCGGGGCTGGTCAGGGATGGGTTCGAATCTGGCTCAGTTAGTGTAGAGTTTGCATGTTGTGCCTGTGTGAGTCTCCTCATACAGTAAAAGACATGCATTTCAAGGTAATGGGCCACTCAGTTTTCTTCCAACATCTGTGTGTGGACTGACATTCCATCCAGCGGTGCTTTCTTACAGCCTCTAGCATCCAGTGGCTCCAGGATTGGCTCTGGACCACTGTGATCCAGTGATCAAGATATGTGGTTAATGATAATGGACGGATGAATTTAATATACTGTTTTCCAATTTGGTTTTCCCTTTTCAATTTGTTGTAACAATTAATGGATTTTTTTTTTAACATGGCCCTCCTAACCCTCCGGAGTTTCCAGGACATTGACGTACGTTGACTCTATATGTCCCTCAATTTGTTATATGAAGTCTGTACTTGTTTCCTCGCTTTTGCTAGTTGCTGATTTCTACTGTCTACCTCATCTATCTAGACTTGTTCACTAAATTGGCAGTGACCCATCGCTTTGTGTACCATGGTGTCTGGTATTGTAAATCCTCCATTGTGGTTCAGCTCTACTGTCTGTTATCAGCCTTCATCATGGAAGCCAGTGTGAAGTCTTTTCAATGACAGGTAAAAGGGTGTGTGTGTGTGTGTATGGTGGTGTGTGTCTCTGCTGCATGCCAGAAGGTAGTGTATCAGAGGAAGTTGCAGAGGGAAGGCTGTTTTAGGAAAGGGTGTTTTAAATGCATTGTGAATGTTGCTCTGAAGGATGGTTGGCTTTTCAGAGCTGCTCTATGTTCTCTTGGACATGGATTTTGGAAATGTTGGACAGGATTTCTGTAGCAGCACTTGGTTTATTGAGAATGTGAGAGAGAGAGAGAGAGAGAGAGAGAGAGAGATGGTATGTGGAGTGACACACCTGTCACAGATCTGGGAAGTCTGTTTGCATGTTACCTGTGCCTTGTTTTGCACATGGGGATTACAACATCATGCCTATGAATGCTCTCTACCTCCATTACACTGTATAATAGAATTTAAAAGCAATTGCTCTGTAATACTTCCACACTCAACTCAGATATTAACTGTAGTCATCAATTGACCTTTAAATGAGGAATCATGTATGTCTCCTTTTTAAAATACCTTAATGTTGCTAAAAGAGGCATGATTGTTTCTTGACTTTGTTCCAAAGCTTTCCTCTGGTCTTGTTTCTTATGAAATGTGCTAAAGTGCTGCTGGGCCTGTTTTGTTGCCTCGGTAAAACGTGTTAACGTCAGTGCCTGAGTTTATTCTCACTCACTCTCATCTAGCAACTCCTTCTCACGTTGCTTTACTGCCTTCAGGCGTCAAGTAACAAAAGGGCAAGTGCTAATTGAAAAGTATGTAAGGTGAAAATGATGTAACACACTGTAGTAGACGTGGAATTGACAGTGTATAATGATGCAGCAAAGACTTCCTACTCTACATCCCATCTGTTATAGTAAGAGATGGATATCAGTCTTCAACATTTATTTGTAGGCTTTTTAAAAAAAATAACTGACCAATATTATTATGATGTTTATGTGTACGTGTGTACCTCAGCTAATGAATACAGTTGGAACCAAAAGTCTGTTCATAGTTTTGGATAATTTCACATCCAACAGAGAAATTTTAGAGAATATAACGGTGAAAAAAAAGAAAAATAAAAAAATGAAAAAATATTTATATCTTTGAAACCCTGGATGTCTGTAACACGAGATACTGGCGTACTTACAGCATTCAAGATTTCACTTGAAGTTTGAAATAGGAAAATGCACAGATACATAGGAGTGTATTCCTTCACAGTCATGTTATTTCCTGATCACTTTGGAAATTGGATTACCAAAGAAATCTGCCAGACTTATGTTTATTGCTGCCAGACTGTTGATATAGGGGATATTTTGTATTAGGTCTCTTCGGAACAGATTACCATTGATTTATTTAATTACTTCTCCATCTTTTTCCAGGTGAACCACCATTCACTTTGCAAGCTCTCTGTCAAGAGAACCCTTGTCAAAGTCTGTAAGCGTAGAGCACAACCATACGGTAAAAACGTGTACAAAAAAAAACAATGATATACATTAAAGTTAAATCATTAGACGAGGCAAATGTATGTTTCATCTTTGAACAGACAAAAAGTCAAAATATTTACTGTTATTAAAATAAATAATAAACTTATGGAATGTGTCCCACAGTGTCCTCTTGTTGCCCCGTAGAATTTGTCAAATGAGGGCCAAATGTGGGTTCAAGAAGCGTTAAGATTCGAGCCGATTCATCTCTGAATTTAAAAAATAAAATGATACAATTATTGAACACAGCAGTGTGGGCAGTATAAAAAATGATCTTATTCTTTTCGGTGATGGTTTAAGGCTGGGTACCTTTACAAACAACAGGGCTGCATCTGTGCATTTTTTGTAACGCTTACAAATGACCACAGGACCCACTTGTTTTAGTTTTATTAGTTATTAGTTATTTTCCATGAGTGAGCGTGAGATGATCAGAAACAAGTCTTCTCTCTTGATCATCGTAATGGCAAACACACATAAATGCCCAGTAACGTGGCTTTTCTGTGACATTGCAAAAGGAAGGAAATCTCATTTTATAATTCAAATGAAGCAATTAAAGCCCCTTTCATAATGGCTTCCTGGTAATGTATGCAGGGTCTTTTGGTGGGGGGGGGGGGCAAAATTAGTGTCAGCCGAGCTTTCGATCTATTACACTTCACTAACAGGAGCCGGAGTGCTGGCCGTGGCCACAAGTTAATGAGAAAGTTTTTTTTTTTTTTTCTTTAATGAGAAAGGCGGTTGTGTATGGCTGATGTGTTCTGGAGTCAGACTGTCCCCTGAAGGTGAAAGCTGGCCAGGACACACTGCACCCTGCATTCTGCTGTGACATCAGCTTAACCTGCATTAGCAGCATTCCCTTGGGTTTTTCAGAGTTGACAGTAAGATGGACAAGCTCTGAATGCTTCTCATATCCTTGCTTGTACATTTTTGAGAACATCGGACATAGTTGGTCCTTTATTGTAAGCTCACTGTGAAAGCTGAACACTAACTGGCCCGAGCAGAAGGGCATAATTGTTTTATTAAAATCTTCCAGAATGTGCTTAGCGCTATGTCAAAAGTATGAGGAACTGATGTGTCTTCACTTAAAAAGAGCAACTATTATTTTTGCACTGTGGTCACTGAGGACCATATTATAAATTGAATTAATTGTCTAGACAGGTGGTACCTGAGAAAAGCATTGCACCCCCCCTTCCCTTGGATTATGTCACCATTCTGCATTGAAACATGCAGAGGAAACAGATAATGCCTGGCAGGAGATGTTACTTGCCTTTTAGACTCAAATTCTAGGAATCAAGCACAGGAGAGGCAAGACTGTGTTTCAGATGCTCACCCAGCAGCAACATTTAGCTGATGATAGCTGATTATTATGAATGTGTGTGTGTGTGTGTGTGTGTGTGTGTGTGTGTGTGTGTGTTTTTGTTTTTTTTTTTTGTTACTAGATTCGGGGATCTACACAGACTGGGCATGGGTACTATTCTGACTGCAAGGCAGAGGGGTCTACTACCTGCTACCCTGTACTATTACAATATTTGTTTCTTTAGCTGATTCATTATTCAAGGTGGCTTACAGTGACAGTCACTTACAAGTTTATATAGCAGACACTGTTGACTGTAACAGTTCAGGACAAATACCTCGATCAGGGGGACTTAAAGCAGCAAACTTCCGATCGTAAGGCAGCAGCCCTATGCTCCGTAATGCATATTTTTGTCTAAGGCTGACGTGCACTTTTTCTTGGTCACATTGGTAAAGCACAACTTTATTCCCAGAGAGCTGCATATTCCTTTTCTCACTCCGAGAAAGTCATTGAACATTGTCTTAATCATCTGAAGGCCAGTCTGAGAAGCATACTTCCTCCCAACTCCCCTTTTTCCATCATAACACATAAAAGCTTTTTCTTCTCATGTAAATTCTTTCTTGCTTCAAGACAAGGCTACTGTTGGCTTATCTCCATAATGTCTTTTCTTCGTCATTCAGTTTTAAAGTAGAATTTCATTTTTGGCATTATCAACATAAAAGGGCTCAGCATTTTGTATTTGGTTAAACAATTATGACGGCAAGAAAGAAAAAAACAGCTGTGATCTATTGAAAAGTATAATATATGTCAACTGTATTAAATAAGAGGAGCTTAACTCACTGAGTAGATACAACACAATTTCAAAAGCGCATAGTGAAAAACTCAGTCATTTCTAAACCTTCAGACAGGTAATGTAATTCAACTGTTTGAAAAGCTTTCTGAGACATGTGTTCTCTGCCTTTCAGCCATAAAGCCTTAAAGTGATTATAAAAATCTTATTTTTCAAATCCTGTTGTCACTCAGGCAGAGAAACCCTCAGAACTGCCAGGTTACTGTAGCTGTCATGTTTCTTAGCTGCACTGCTTACCTTCTTTCACACCAATGTTTACGGAACTCTACCATCTTGTGTGTGTGTTTTTCTCCCCATCTTCTCCTTTATAAATTAGAACTTGCATCAAAAAACTTTCCTGTACTTTCCTATATAGGTTTAATGCATGTATGTCGAGTCCTGGTGGCTCATATCCAAAGGCTTAGTTTCACTATACTGACTACTTACAATTCATTAACAGTTAATGTTTAATCTTTATTTGTTTGTTTGTTTGTATGTTTGTTTTACAAGTTTTTTTGGGATGATTTTTCTGATTATTAGAATTTGGACATCAGGTGAAAGCATTTCCATTACTATAAATACAAATACATCTGACAAGGACTGGATCCTTAGATCTACGGGTTTCTGAATGGTTCTTCCTTTCCTTCCTTTTAGTTACATGTGTCTCTTTCCAGCCCATCATATACACAGGTTCAGGATTTAAGGTACCAGATGTTCTGTGCCATAAGACCAAGGGTAGAATTTATTCTATTAAAACTGCTTCACTTTTGGCAATACCTGCAGGCTCACATCATTCGCGCTTCAGTCTCACCTCTCGTCACTCCTCCTCAGGAAGGCAGGTTTTCTGTTAATACATATGTTTTTGATTTCATTTCTGTCTCTCGTCTGCTAGGCAATTCAATGTCTATGACCTCTGAAACAAGGGAATATGTTAATCCATTCATCTCATTGGTCCCTTAGCTTTTTAATATTTTGTTCCCTCTTCCCTCCCACCGTTCCCTCTTAAAGATATGATTTTGAACTGCATGGCACTTTGGGGAGCGTTAACTGTCAGTGGACTGGTTCTGGTTACTGATGGCAGTCATCTCCTGAGCTCCCAACAGTGATGTGTCCACAGGCCTACTAGTGCCGGTGACAGACACAGGGAACTGTTCTTGAGTGAAGCCTGGACAGGGATACTACTTTATCTACAGTTTGAAATGAGAGGAGTCCAGTTATGAAGAGTTGGGTACATTTGCACTGTATGTTTCCCGAAGATCATGTAGTTCTGGTCAATGTTATTGGCACCCTTGCATTTTAGGTACATCATGTAGAATATCTCCTGGTCTATATACACTAATTTGGTTGGTACAGAACAACACAGGATAAAACAATAACCATTTTTTTAAAAAGAACATGTGTGGAAATAGTGTAAAAACTGAAACGTTGTCAAGACACAATTATTGACACCCCTTTGAAAAAAATCAAATGTTTCACTGCAAGAACTAGATTCTCACTGCAGTGAAATTAGACCTTTTTTATTTTATGTTGTGCCCATCGCAGCTCAGGGTGGATTTCTGTGCTGGAAATGTTTACACTCAGCCACACCTGAACGGTGTAGAAAAACACAAAACATGGTCATATTAGGGCATATAAGCACTAAAAACTTAAACCACCCAAGATGTTTTTGTCAGTTCATTGGTTACTGGGCAGTTCAGGCAATGGTTGTTGCCCGAAATGGAATCACAATGTGCAAAGGAAAGGTTGTATTAAAATTCAGTTGTTATGTATGCTTGACAATGACCACAACATAGTCCAGTCCCAGTTCAAGTATTAAATACGGGGTAAAAGTATCGTAAGGTCAGGGGAAGTCATTTTTACTGTCAGAAGGGTACTTCAAATGCTTACAGCTGTGCAGGCCTGTGTATCTCTTAGAATAAAGTTAAATCACTGAAAACACACATCCATCAGCCTCAAAATGTGTGCCAAGTAGATTCTTGACCTTGGATGTTTCGAACATCCCAGAAAAAGAGCGCAGTGTCAGTTTAAAGCCGGCCAGTTCCAGCAAAACTCATTGTTCCATGATATACGCCTTCCACTTAGCACTTTTTGTATTAAAAAAGAAAAGTGCTCCAAAAGATACTTGTTTGTTTATCGTCATTCCCAATGGTTCCGTTAAATGTTGATAAGGGGTCTGGCTCGTCTGCAATGTCCCGTTTAATAGCATATCTCTCCTGCAATGGTGTTCTGTAGCTCACTAAAATATGTAAGCAGTGCTTTTCTCGATAATTGCTCCTGTCTCATTTTTAGTTGGTATATTCGGAAAGCAGAAATATTTGATGCAGAAAATAAAAAAAAAGCACTTTCAGTTTGTTTGTTTATTATGTCTTTTATTATTTCAAGTGATACGTATTGTACGACTGCCACACTCAGTTTTTATTCTCCAGTTGGTAGTTATGAACACACCTGTGAGCTGTTGTAAAGATTGAGGTTTTTAATTGTGTTCATGGCTTATTGGCAGTCAGGAATAAGAACTGCAGTCTAGGGATGCTGTTTGACGCAGTTTCTGTGGATTCTGCCAGGCGGCCAGAGGAAGCAGCTTCCGAAAGCAGGCTCTGTATGTCAGAAATATTCCTCCTAGTCAGAATGACTTGAGAGAAAGAGGAATGAATGTGAGTCAGCCTCATATGGGGGTGAAGTAAGAGAGGTGAACAAAAAAGGAAGAAATTCCAACAATGAAATGTCACAACCTGGGACTAACCGGCCTCGATAATCCCTTTCCTCTGTCGTATCGCCATTTTGTCACTCTGCTCTTTCCCCAGTGTAATTGCTGTATGAACCACTTTATTTTTTTGTGTGCAGCCTTTATTATGGGCCTCCTCTCTGAGTGCTGCTGTTCAAATTGAGTACCACTCTCTGAAAATAGAAGAAAGTGAAGTCAGTCACAAAAGAGAAGTGGAACTGGCAGAGATTGCTCGATATCCATTTTGACGGCACTCGTGGACAATGAACCTAGATGTGGCGCAGACTAACTTTGGGCTCTTCGGATGGAGACATGGGAAAAGGAGATCCATAACCTGACTTGCTGTGCATGAAAACTCTTTTCTCCTCCCAAATTTCCTCTACTTTGTTTACTTCTGAGGATAGCATCGGCACACAAACACCAAGACTGCGGAAATAAGCAGCCAATTAAAGGGATCAGGCCTTGTGCAGGAACTTCTCAAAGAGTTTATCCATCAGGCAGTATTGATGTCTTCTATTGATTCCAGAGGGCACCCAGAGGCCCTGGTGCAAAGCGCTGAACAAACAGCAGTAGCAACGCTCTACTGGTCTGGGGTGGCGGGTTTGTGCTGTTGTGCGATCAGAGCTCAAAATTCTGTTTTGCTTAGTGTAAGAGTTTGAGATTTAGCTTGTTACTGTAGTCGATGTGCCGTTAGCTTGCAATAAAGAAGAAAACAAGTTGTAAAGTTAAATGTACCAGTAAATATATATACAGCACAACACAATTTTGAGCTGTGGGAAAAAAAGTGAGAAACAAAACTAAAAATAAAACACAGAATCAGTGTGCTTTGACGGTAATGTCTGAATATTCTGAATGAACACCCTGAGAATTATAAAACAATTTAAAATTAAATTAAATAAATACATGAAAATGAACATGCATTTCTTAATGGATCTTATAATTCAGGTTCTTGAGAAATATCTGTCTTGTTTGCCTGGACAGTAGGAATCAAATATATGCTTAACATAGAACATAAAAAAATGATTGTTACACATTTGAAATATGGAGTAAGTTTGATCTTGTAGAAAACTTTCATTTTAAAGTTCTAAAGCAGTAATAAAATAACCTTAAACCTTTGCACTGAAGTGAAGAATTTGGAAGAAAAGACATTTTACAAAAGGCTTTCCATATGTACTAAAGAACCTTTTTTTAGAAGTTCAATTAGTGTGTTCTTCTATTTTTCAAATATTTTCTTACCCGTTTCACCACTACTCGTTTGCTTAAGCAAGGTTAAAAAAATGTTTTTGTTTTGTTCAGTATATAAAAAAGCTTCTCCACTAGTTTTGACACTTTTCTGCTGCACAATACAGCCTCCTTAATCGTTCTTCTGAAAAGAAACAAACTGTCACAAGGTTAAAGTCAATCGCTCTTCAAAATTTTATTTTGTCGTCTGATTCGTTGGTGAAGATTTGTTTGTTCTTCTTTATTTGTTGAACTTTAGGTAGCCAATGCTTGAGATTGAAGAGTTTAAATAAAATTTAAAGGGTATCTTTCTTGACAGTTTGCACCTTTCATGGATAAAAATGCATAGTCTTGAAACACTGACATTCTGGTGTAGAGCAGCCTGATCACTGAAGCAGATGCAGTGATACAACAGCACAACTTTGAAGGCAGAAGAAAACAAAATTGAGTAGTAGGCAGTGACATTAAATGTCTGTCTCCCCTTTTATGCATACATGATGTGAGCCAATAATGGTTACGGAGCTGTCAATCACAGCACCTCCACTAACTCGCCAGCTCACCGCCACTGTGCGGCTCCCTCCCTCCCGGTATCACTGACATAAGACATTTTCTGTCAAGCACTGCGTTTGTTTCCATTTCTCCTGCAACAGTCACTGAAAACCCTACTCAAACTTTAATTTACAAAAACACCTCAGAGGTACGACTGTATCCACAGAAACGCTTGTATTGAATTGCATTGGTTATAAATTTGACGCAATTTCACCACCCAACGCGGACACCTGCAATAGAAAATGTTGCACCTTAAGCATTTGAGTGTCACTACAGTGTCCTCCATCACTACTTTGTTGTATTTAATGCGTCTGCAGCCTTGTGTTTTTTCAATATGAATACTTTTATAGAGTACATCGCACCTAACGTTGTGGTGAAGGGTGAATGTGCTTCCTCCAGAAATGTTTGTAAACCGCACAAACTCGTGAGTGCCGAAAATGTTCATTAAAGTGCTAAAAAATGAGGGAAAAGGAACAGATAATATGCGCAATATTTACCAACTTACTCCATATTTCAAATGTGTAACCTACAAATATCATCAATAGGTATCAGCCTCACAAATGAACCCTTTAAAAAGCCTTTCTTAGGAAGGACTGAACAACGTGACACAAATGGGGTATCCCAATAATAAAACCTGCACCAAGTAAACATGAAAGACAGTTTAACATATGGCAATTTATATATATTTTACTGGATTTATATATCATTTACCCTTATGTTACAGTCCACCCTTATAAAATATAATGATTCATCTAAGTATTCATAGCATTGGGTTTTCCCGTTCGGCTAAAAACCTGACCACATGAACGATAGAGGTGGGTGGTATCTAAGGCCACCCTAAATGCTTACTTTGATCTTTTACCACCTATCTATCCATCTACCTATCTGTTTATAGGAAAACATGAACACAGTGTTAAATGTTGCATATATCACTGCTTAAAGTAAAAATATGTTACTGTTTCTGTTCACTGCAACTGACTGGTGTTCCAGCCAGGGTGGTTTCATAACCCCATGCTCCACAATTCCAGGAAAGGCTCCGGATTGCCACGACCTTGACCGGGGTAGAGCAGTTGACGAAAATGGGTGGATGGATGGTTGTTTCTGTCGATTAGTAAAGCTGTAATAACTAGTGTGTTTAAAATGTTCCACTTTCGTCGGAACTTAAAGGCCTTTTCAGGGGAATGACGATGGCAGCAGATGGATTTAATAATTGCAGCATTAACCTTCAGTGTCAAAACTGGAAAACTGTCATTGGAAGTTAGAACTCCAATGTGCTGAGATGCCGAGGGAAAGATACTCAGTTGACTGACCCCGTTGCCTGTTTTACCCTGCGTTCCAATACTATCGTGAAAGTATGTAAAGTCTGCCCTCTGTTGCGCGAGTATCTAAACCACTGATTCTCAGAGCCTTTCACATGTCCTCAGGCTCTCCAGAAAACCTGGTTATGTTTGAATTTGAACATGAATCAATTCAACAAAGAAG
Organism: Arapaima gigas; assembly: GCA_900497675.1. Classification (NCBI taxonomy): domain Eukaryota; kingdom Metazoa; phylum Chordata; class Actinopteri; order Osteoglossiformes; family Osteoglossidae; genus Arapaima; species Arapaima gigas. The sequence continues at coordinate 632,743 of UFQX01000075.1, forward strand.
ATGATCACATTTGGAATTATTGTAAAGCAATGAATTTGTAAAGAAAACACAAAAGAAAAGGTAGCACCACAGTGATTTTACCGAGTTGTCCTCAGACTGTTTTACATGTACTTACTGTCAAGACATATGGTGTTGACATACGCAGTGTTTTGTAAACTACAATTGTGTCTGGTCATGGTGCGGGCTGTTCAGCATGTTTTGTTGTGTTTTACATATGGTATCTGGAAGTATGCAGGTCCAGAAAATGAGTGCAGGCAGGGGAGACCCTGGGGACACTGATGGCTTTTCTGTCCTCTTCAGTGAGCCCATGTGTGGCCAGCAAGTCAAACGAGGGTGAATGATCAGGTCCCCGAGCTCTCTGCAGGGGGCCGGTGCTGCTTCTCCCAGCCATAATGCACAAGCCTTCCCATGCTTGAGTAAAACCACTGAGAAGCGGGGATTGGGTTGTTGGTTCTTGCCTGTCGTGGAGCATGCTAATCTGTCTGCAGAAGGCTTGTCCTGTATGCAGCCTGGCCTCATATCAACAGGAGTTTGACACAGGCTGTTGCAGCCCAAGAACAGGCATCGCACAGAGCCCCAGTGCATCTGTCTCCCCCAGCGCATGAATCATGAAAAGCTGTTGCCCTGAAGAAATCAGTGGAGGAGACTTATGAAATGGAAAACGCTGCATGTAAGAAATTGTCCCTTCAACTTTGCTCAGACAGACCAAAGTGTTGAGCCTTCTAAAAACCTTACTCATATATGACAACTTCAGCTAAGAGTATTTGGTGAATAAAGGATGGATCGAGACTTGAGGAAACCTTACAGAACCTGGGGCCCTGGTAAGTAGTCTAACCCCTGTAGTCACTCCAGGAAGTCTACCACCAGAGACACGGCCGCTTCCTTTCCGATTTTTTCTACAGGCTCTCAGCTCTTTATTCCGTTACGTTATTGTGTCGGTCCATTTGTTTGACACCTAAATTCATAGACAGTGTCTATAATTTAACATTTGATTTTTTTTTCCCCTTTTGCTTCATCAGCTGGTTGTTCTTTTGTTAGAAGTTCTTATTTTGTAGTTCATACACTTAGTCATTTTGAATAGATATCCCCATACTTTTGAGCATAATGCATTTGTGGAAATTGGCTCATAAGGAGAAATCTGCTAAGTCAAAGTTTGAAAATTCGGTCACGCTCGGCTCATATTTGGCCATAACTCCATTTAGAGTATTATATAATTTCATTTGCGTTTGTGAAAACTTGTAAAAGACTCATATTTCAGCCTGTATAAACCTTATATTGTCAAAGTCAGATACCTGTTGCCAACTCATTGGAGTCTCAAAGAGTTAGCATTAGTTATTGCTGAATATGTGAAGTTCTGAACGCATCCTGTTTTTATTTACCTGGAATTAAGACCCATTTCCGTTATTTATTTATTTATCTGTCTGTCTATCTATCTATCTATTTGTTTGTTTATTTATTTATATATATATTTATTTATTTATTTATTTATTATTTTCCACATCATTTGAATTAATCTATGCAGAAACTGCGTTGTCTCCCAGGAGTTTCAGGAATTCTGGCTGTCATCGCTTTCATCAAACCTGATATTTACTCGGCAGACGTAGGGCTTTAAATGCTTTCCCTTGCATCCCACAGAAAGTGGTTTCTCAGCAGAGGAAAATCAATTTTCATTAAAGCAGCCCATGTGTAAAAGAGAGTGAGTGCAGTGTGGTGCCCACTGGGGCAGGCAGTCCCGTCCAGCATCCTTATCTGCAGAGCAGGGGCCACAGAGGCAGGACTCCATGCTGCCGTGCTGCTGGAAACTTAATGAATTCCCTCCATCTTCCTGCTCCTGGGGATCCTTTGAAAGCCTGCGGAGATGTACAGTAATTCTTATCCAAGAGCTTGGCATCCCGCCGGCTGCTGTGTGCCATCTTCCCATCGTGCCACTCTCAGCAATTGTAATTATGCTAGAAATAGGCAAAACACTTTTTCCTCCTCTCAGGTCGTCGTGAAAAGTCACATGGTTTTATAGAAAATAAAACTTGTCAGAAAAAGCCACGTTGAAGGGCACCTATTTGCGTTGGAAGGATGGTAGGCTTTTGTTGTGGTTTGGCATTTAATTTTAAAAGAATTAAAAAATTCCAATGTCAGTGAATGACAAGTAGCAACAAGCGCCTGATATCGTCTGATAGCAGCTGTAGTGTTGATGGAGCAGCACGGTCTGGGGTGGAGTGATGTTGAAGTGTCGATTTCTGCTTTGCTCTTCTCAAGAGAAGGTGCTCTGACTTCCTCAAAGAGCTTAAAGTTCCCCATGCAGGGAAGTCTCAGCAGCCTTTGGAGCGGCAGCACAAAGAAGAACAAACAGACCAAGTACGATGTAATACAGCTTGTCAAGAGAGGTTCCCTGAGTGCTGCAGCTTTGTTATTACCACATACCATACAGGTTTGGACGTACATTAATTCCTCACATTCTTGCCAGTTTTTAGTTCTATACTATCCAGTAACTACATATGTTTTGTCCATTTTAAGAGGTGTTGACACACATTTGCAACAGAAGATGAAGTTTAAGAGGGGGTATAACATTGTAGAACAAAGACACAGTCAGTGAAAATCTTTTTTTTTTGAACCGTGAAGAGTTTTTGTATATAACATGGTAGGTAGCAAAATATCGTATCTCTTTCAGGGATAAATTCTGCTCAAATTCACTGACCAAAACAGGCATTAGACATTCATTTCTTATCAACAAACACACATTGTGTTTTTTTTAATTTTCTTGGTCGTTTTTCTTCATGTCTGTTTTGGCAGTTCTACTTCTTTTTCAGTTTATTTCCTCGTCATGTCCATTCATACTTAATTATAAATTTAACACGCCGCAGTTACTGGCCCCAAATGCAGTATTTCTCAGCTAAAGAAGACGCGAACCCTGTCTAATCATAACCGGAAGTTGTTAAACTGAGCTGTAAGAAACAAATAAAAAATATATTTTGTGACAAAACTAAATCTAGTGATGGTTAGGTTAACGTACAGAAATTCCTCAGTGTCCAAACTCTATATCCAAATATTCGCTTTAATTGCTCTTCAAAATTAATGCCTATGTATCAGTAAAGAAATGAAAAGTTTTTGCTATTATCAATTTTTATTCAAAGCTTATCTACAATAAAAAAAAAGGCAAATAAAAATCAAAACTTAAAAAAACAAATACCATACAGCACCATACATTGCGCTATTATAAAATAGTGTATGGTACTGTATGGTGTTTGTACTAATACATTAATACTGTATATATTGTAATAAACTCTATTGTGTGGTGTTATGAATTTTTCTGAAGCTGCGCACGCACGTCCATGGGTGTTTCCGCCTGTTTTACCTGGTCTCGTTTGCATGGCACACCACATTTATCGTGTAACCCCCCCCCCCCCTTTTTTAAATAAACCCATTTATTTAAATGTCGGTTTTTGTGTGAAAGAAAGAAGCAGATGTGGCGGGTCACTTTGACACATCTTTATTCCCTTTATTCAGCATCTCATAACACTAAACTCCGCCGTGAACGCCGCGCAAGCGCCGCCTCATCTCCCTTGTGTATTTAACATTTGAAATGTCTTTTACTGTACAAGCTGCACCACATGATGTAAACATGCAAATTACTGACACCATTAATTGTTTTCTAATTGGGGAAGTGGTGTTTACAGTGTTTTATCGTGCTGAAATCATGGGTTCGTAGTTACATTAGTGTGTTCCTTGGGAGCGCATTATTTTTTTATTTTAAGGGAAATGGGCAAAATTCTGTATCCGACGTTTTCGGGGACAAATTAGATTTGGACACCAAAGAATTTGCGTATTTCATTTAACACCGAGAAACAGGCACATGAGTGACACTGAAATGACTGGTATAGTTAGTAAAGGTACGTCCTGTTTTCAGCTGTTTGCCTTATTAATATCAGTATGAGAATTATTTCGGTAGTCAGTCATTCCTGCTGGGTATAGATTCCCCCCAGTCACCCACCGATTCATGCCCAAGACATTAGTTGAGGTAATTGCCTATGAAAATGTTCTAAAGACTAAACTCAATAGAACAACAAAATTGGAACCTGATGAGACCAGAGCTGGATCTCTGAAGTTCTTGGTTCTCCACAGTGCTGCATATAACTACCCCTTTGCCTAAAAACAGAACAGAAATAAGTAGTTTTTATTTTTTAGTATGAAGACCCTAACTAAGATATTGCAAGCATTTTGCAGGACTGAATCTGTTGGGATAAGGGACATACTAACAGGTTTAAGCACTAGATCTGAGGCCTGTAAATCACTGGGGCAGTTCCATCAGTTTGGGGGGGACTGTGCATGACCTCCTTCCTCCCAACAGCTGCTGGAAGGATGTGTAAAATTATATTCAATTAATATCTGGAATGTTACAAGTAATAAACAGTTAACCAGTTTTGAGGAAGAAAATCCTTATTACACCAGGGGTAATACTGTCCGTCTCACTAAAATATTATGAGTAACAGCTTTCAAAGTAAAGGCAGTTTAAGGACTGTCTTTAATGTCCTTCTTATGCAAGAAAATCACCCATCACATACATTCAAGTGTCACTCTCTTCCCAAAGCCCCACTTTGTGACATTCCTTGGAACGAGCACTGGCCTCGGTCTACATTCTTTTATTGAGATCTTTTCACTGTGAGAGTGGAAGGTCAAACTACATGATGGTTTGTATTTCTGTGTATGATGGACTTTGATTCAATTTACCGACTTCTGTTATTCATCTTGGTTCCATCTAAAGAAGAAACCTATGAGGCAGTGAGGAAAGCATTCTAAAGTCTGCATCATATTTGGAGCTGACCCCATAAAAGGCAAGTGGTCTCGCATGATTTAAGCACTTATATGTTAACATCAGCAGTGTTTCTGAAAGATTGTATTCATCGGTTGGAGTTCGCAGAGAGAGCATTTTCTTCAAAAGTCTCAAAAAATTCAGCATTCATTGTTGTTTTCGTAGACTAAAAGTGATTTATAGTTATGAAATGATTCCAGCCATTAATCTGAGGAAGAAGTATGAGAACAAGTGTGGCGGGTTCGGGGTGCTGAGCGGGAGGAAATTGAGGTCAGCATATGTGTAGGGGAAAGGTTAAGTAAATGCAGATGATTTTCTAAACTGGAACAGAGCGATCCATAAAAAAGTGTCAAATTAAAGCGGCCGTACTCCAAGCCCAGCCAATTAATAACCCTCTTTGAATTGTGTGTTTAATGGAGCAGAACATCTATCAGGCAGGGCCGAATGCTTTAACACCAAAGCGCTGCTATTTGTCAATCAGTAAAGTGCAGCGCTTTCCCTGCCTTACCTGTTTACTGTCATTTTGTCCTATAAATGGCAGAAATTACAGACTTCAGTCATGAAAGTCATGAAGTGATTCATGTCACGAGGCGTCACGAAAATACGTGGAAGTTGCCTCGAACCTGACGGCTCAATTGTCAGCCGTGCTCTTGTTATTTCCGTGTCGGAGACGGACGAGGCAGGTGGGCAGCGCACGACGCAGTCGCTATCAGGACCGGGCCAAGAAGTGCCGGTCAGTAACGTTCTTTCTTATGCGATTGGTCAGGTACCTTATCAAGATTCTCTTGGAGCAGGATGCTTATCTGCTTCTGTTCCTCACTGCTATCGCTGTCAATACTCCACTTGTACCGAACACTGGCTGCTGGGCAAGCTGACAAGGATGGCTTAGGTACAGCTTGTCAGTTTCCATAACAGCAGGACAAATGAAGGACTAGGAAAATCGGTTTGAAAGTGTAACTGGAATATTTTTTCTTTTATTTTTTATTTTTATTTTGCCGTTTTCATAATGTGGGATCTCGGAAAACGTTTTGACTCATATTTCCAGCGTCAGTCTTAAAAATGTTTTTTAGGCTATTTGTAAATTTACCAGGTCTGGAAATAAACATATTGGATGACAGTAAACTAAATTGTCAAAACAGACCGGCAGTGTTTCTGAAGCGTGTGCCTTGATGCCATAGTGGCAGGTGGTAACCAAAATGCGCTGCAGAGCTCACTGAAGGCTCACGGCGCTGCTACAGAAATTTTGACAAATGTCTGCAGAGACGTTTTGTTTGTTTCTTCTGGAAAGAAGTTCTCGAAACATTTTATGGTGATTTATGGAACGGTATTTATTAAAAAGTACGTTTACACGCTGCAGTGGAGCGTGATGGCCGGGTACACCGTTTCTTGTGCTGTGTCCTTCTGGGATGAGCTGCCGTAACCCTGCCTTGAACAAGTGTTTAATGATGATGGATGGATATCTATTTTGATGTAGCTCAGTCTTTTTTGTTGGCTTCTAAATAGGATATTTTAGCAAAACATGTAAAGTTATTAATTTGCATAAATAGGTTTGTCATCAAATAGGAGTTCATTGTTGGTGAATGTCCTGAGATAGTGAACTTGAACCATCACCTGTTGTCCTCATCCTCAAACCCTCCACTTTCCTTGCCACTATATACATTTTGTCATATACATTAGTCTTACTATAAGAGGCTTATATTTTCTTTTCTTTCTGATTACACTGCTAAAGAATGATATAGTTACAAAGAGATGTCTGGTACTTGATATAGAAGAGAAGAATTGATATAATATAGACAGAATAATTAAACACCAAAAGACTAAGAGTTTGACAGTGTCTGTATTTCATGGGCAGGATAACAGGGAGTCCACATCGACTAGGAAGTCACTTCAACAGATAAATGGTTTCTTTATGGCCTGCTGCTTCAGAAAAAAAGTAATACAATAGCTGTGGTTCTATCACAGTTATGAAAAATACGGTGGAAACCTCATGAAGCACAGAAAAAATGGCAGGAATGAACGAGATGAATGGTGACTGTGATGATGAACAGTTAGTATTGAATGTGCGCATGCTGAACTGAGCCCCCACCTCCTCAGTTCCCTTCCACCAGCCTGCTATTGATATCACTGTGAGCACCCCCCCCCCCACCACCACCACCACCCCACCACCCCCGGTGCTGCTGTTTGCCACATTGTGGGGGAAACACCGATCAGAGCAGATCCATGGACCTTCTCCTCGGTCTAATGACACCAATCTTTTGTGGTGAGGGATATTGCAAATGACTGATCTGACACCCGTGATTAAACCACAGTCTTCCACTCGTAATAATCACTGTGATGGAAACACTAAGGTATCCCTACACAAAGGCTTAAAAGGAACTTATTATTGTTATTATAGCTGTTATTGGATTTGTTCTTTTTTATGTATTACTCCTAGTGGTAGCAATGGAAGTAGTAATTGTGGGAGCAAATGAATAACGTGCTCCACTAACAGACCTGCATACCTCAAAAGTGGCAGATTTCTGTGGTTCTGTAGGAGATGTTTGCTCCTACCAGAGCAGAGGAACAGGGGATGGGTCGACTCCAGCTATCCATTCAGCACAGTATCCCCAGAAGAGGGCTTTGGAAAGCGAGCTACCTCGCTTTGTTCTATACACAGTATCTTCAGGACACGGAATGGTATACAGCTTAAAACTGGCAAATGTTTGCTGGAGAGATTTACGCATGCATCTAGATGGTCAGTCCTGTAAAGCTTCATAAATTTGACCATAGTGCTTTGTGAAATATCTATTGGCTACTGCGCGTATGTTGCGTTGTTGCCCTGACAACTGATCATGGTTATGCCTCCACCTCAGCAGATGGACTTCGGTAGCCAAGTAAGGGGTGTTTTGGCTCGGGCTTTATCTCTTCTGGGCTCAGTAAGAAATGCTGTCTTCCTGTGTGGCCAAGAGAAGGTCAATGTGCTGAACTGCACAAGAAGTGGTGGAGTGGTTCATCTTAACTGATGCAGAGATTTCCTGGGTCTACTTGTTCGCGATCAAAAACAAGGCAGGGTTCTTAACATGGGGTCCATAAACATTGTGGGTGTCTGTGGATGGGCTTCAAGGACTTGCTGTAAAAATACCTATGAAATTTTTTTAAAGTTTGTTTTAAACTAGGAAAGCTACTATACAATTAGCATCTATTTGTTCTGTGTGAAGGTAATCAATTCAGAGCAATAAACTGAGTGCAATACTTTTTCTGAATTTATTTATGAAAAACTTTCTAGGAGGGGGGTCTTTAGGTTTCATCATATTCTTAACAGGGTACGTGGCCTAGAAAAGGTTAAGACCCTCTGCTTTAGACAGATAAGGACCGGAGAGACAGATGAAAGCAGGTATTTGTGTCACCTTTGCAACTGTGCTGCCACAAGAAGAGGACTCTACTTGTGAAATTTGAAATATTAAAGCATTTTCCTTCTTCCCAGTTTATAAATGGTGAAAATAAATAATATAGTTTTATCTGTGCAAATTATAACGGTCAGAATTTGTTTGCGGTTTTCCCCCCACCCCGTTAATGAATTAATTTGTTTTGCATTTTGAGCAGTCCAGTTTATTTCATACAGGGGTTAAATACTTGCAACGTCCATTGTATCGGGAGCTGTCTTCAGAACTTAGGTTGCTCGTCTGTTGCATTCTGTGCGCAGCACAACTGATCCTTATTTACTTTACTCCGAGAGAGACTGTAGACAGACAGAATCTGCTGATATTTATAGGCACAGATCTGCCTTTGGTCTCTGCCACCTCGCTAGACTCTGTAAGCTCACCTGCTCGGCATCTGCAGGGCACAAGACACTGTAAATTAAAAGCCGAACAGACTCGGCAGTCTCCAGGCTTTAGCCTCAGTGTGCAACCTAGCAAAGAAAACTATCTTCAAAATTAAATTGAAGTTTCAAAATGATTTTTAAAAACCATAGTGGAGTGTTGAGTTAAGTTGAGTTAAAAATGTTACTGCCTGCTAAAGTCCTCATCATTCTTTCTCCTCCCTCTAAAGACCCTTTAAAAGAATCGTCTCCAGGTTCGTAGTAAATGACACCAGTACACAAGATTATACTTGTACCTAAAAATTTTTGAAAGAAGGTTGTAAAATTCTTTCGTTCCAGTTTCAAGAAAGTATGGAGTTCAGCTGCGAAACTGAGCTTTTGTACGGAAATCATAAAAAGCACGAGGCAGGTACTGCTGTCCTTTTGTCGAACAGCAATTTTCACACATGCTAAGTCAGTTAAAGGTCTTCTGCATTGGACTGATGTTCACAACTGTCATGGGAGTAGATCGATAGACACTTCAAAAAGTGATCTGCAGCGCAAATGTCTAAAGTACTGCATGGAGAAGAGAAGGCACAGTCACTACAGAAAATGCATGTATAGACCATATGTACCATTCAAAAGATCATGCATCAATGTGTGAGGTTTCTGCTCATAGTTGCCTGGTATAAACTGTTAGACAGGTTGCTAGTAACCTTTTCAAGTGGTCAGTCTGGTTCATCGATCCGGGAAGTTCACTTTCTGTGGTATCTTGTTGAAAGTTCAAGTCTCGCCGGTAGGAGGACACTCTCTAACACGGTCCCATTCTTACGGAAGAAGGACAGTTAAGCTGTGATCTCAACCTGTCAACCAGTCTTCCCACAGCAGAAGAAGCAGCAAATGATTAATTCATCTTTAATAGTTGTGGGTATCATTGGAAAGGGAGGGAAACTCCCTCCTTTCATTAAGGCTTTTTTACCCCCCCCCTGCTTTATTGAGATAATTGATTTCTCAGTGGTAACAAGGTATCGACCAAATGAAAGATCCTGCAAAGATCACGGTTTCGATTTAAAAGCAAAAGAAAAAAAATCAATGCGGCAGCCTGGTAATTTATTATACAGAAATGGGTATCATTATCCTTGCTGTGAACAACACTCTGCCTCAGTCAAATAGGAATAAAGTGGAAAGCTGTTTTGTAGGTTTTGTTTTTCAGAACTGTGTACATTAAATGTGAAAAATGTGTTAGTGGTCCATTATTTTGTTGGATATTGTGATGGCATGTCACTGCAGAGTTGCATCTCATAAATAGGGCGCAGATCATTTGAAGTGTAAGATTACTTTTTTATTGTGTCATAGAAATGGAAAATTCGAGTTCTGGTTCTGATAGCTAGCTCTTTTTAATTTAATTTCTAATTTAAGGCAGTATTTGCAATGACTGGCTCTTTGACAGACAGTCTGATAACCCTGGAAATGACAGATACAGTTATGATATAAATCTGATAATCCTTAGGCTTTTCTCTCCAAACATTGTCGCCACTAATAGAAAATGAGCTATTTTTAGAAAGCACAATCTGTACGAAGTCTAAAATCTGATTTTTTTCAAATGAAACTGGTGTTTCTTTATTTCCGCTTCTTTAAAAAGTCGTCACTGATACTGTAGTTTGGTAAACACCCCAATTTGCTGTCGTCAAGTTGAAACAAACTGATGAGATCACGGTGCGACCTTCCACTGAATGACCTGCTTGAACTTTATCAAAAAATTCAGTTGAGCGAGTCAATGTATGTGTGTGTTGTCAAAAAAAAGGAAGGACAAAAAAAAGAAAACGGACACACTGATGTGCAGTCTTTGTCATGAGTTTGATGAAGGATTTTTGCACCAACCTAGTCGACCAAAAATCACGGCCAACTTCATAAAAGGAACTGTGCAAATAAGGGGGAAAAAAACCTGTTTTTCCATTTTAAACCCCTGCTGTCTGTTTTCAGCACTTGACAAAGATAAGGAATAAGTCATTGTTGTACGGTGTGCTGGACTCTTCACTGGGCCTTTAAGAGCTCTTAATTGGGCTTGTTGTCACTTGGCCTCAGTTAATCCCCTGTACGATATTGTTCAGCCACCGAGCCCAGGGGCTTTCAGGGGATTTACAAAGATAAATATCTGTCGGTCTGATGTATTATAAAATACGTAAACATTTAATCCTGTGAAAAGAAAGAGCTCAGCTCAAAGGAGACTTTCCCCAAGCAAATTAACCGTTTATGTGCTACTAAAGAGTGAGATCCTTGGGTTGCTGGGCTTATTTGTTTTGTTGTCGCAAAATGTGTGTTGATAAAATCGTAGTTTTATTAATGTCTCATTATTAAAATGTATGAGGGAGGAAGGAACTGAACCCCGTGTTACTCACCTGGCGACGTGGCGTTGTTTTGCGTATTAAGACTGAAGAAGGGGAATGGTTACTGCTCTAACCTACGACCACTGCTGCTGGGTATGTCTGAAAGTAAAAGATTACCTGATATTGCAGCTAACTTCATACTAACCTCCAGAAAACAGCCAAGTTTATACATGCTTCTTACATCCAGTGTGGTCTTAGAGCCCTTTAAATGACTTCTGAGGCTTTAACAAGATGGGTCAGTGAGGGGTCAGTTTTGAGGGCTTCAAAGCCCTACAAGCTCCTGGGGGTCATCGCATAGGAGCAGTGGCCACCTGCTTTACCGGGGTACTGCCTTATTCCTCAAACTCCAACATGGCCATGCATCTCTAGTTAAATATTTATGTTGGAAAGACTAATAGCTTGTCATTCCATTTGTTCTTGTGGAAAATGGTGGATTTAAGTTTTTTTTCTCTGTCTTGCTTTAAAAAGAACACACAGTCTTCCTTTGTTTTGTATGCTGCAAGTTTGTGTGCCTCAGTAATGTTTCTGTTTTGAGTGCGAGTGAATATCCAGCTCATCATATCAGTCAGTATCTATTTTTCATTCCAATTTTGAGAATAAAGGGAGAATTGCTTTTAAATCCCCGCTTTGTTCTTTTTTCTATCAGACATCGTCTTCTTCATCTTTGAACATTTTAGTGTAACACTCTCGTGAAGCACAGCAATTCAGGTTAAAGACAAAGCGGGGATGAGACAATGGAGCACGGAATCATTGTTACACAAGCTCTTCCTCTTTTGGGGATGGAGAAAGAGGGAATCTGTCTTACCCCCTGTATGGCAGAGTTACTGACCCCACCCTGCTAACACCCCTGCCCTGTCTTTGTTGTTCACACTCAGAGCTGTTTGATGAGCCTGGATGTGATCACGTTCCCAAGTTTTTGTTCTGGAGGGTTGAAAGGTGGTTCCAGTTGGACTTGAGAGGGGGGTGCAGGTGTCTCCATGTATCTGTGTGTTCCACTCTGTCATCATGCCTGTTTAGGGGAACATGTCCTCCTGGTGTGACATCTTGTATCCCCTCAGGAGAAGACAAAAGACCAGAGGCCTACACTGGGTATAGACTAATATATTTAAAGCTGTAGACTTGCACTTTGCTCCAATACCTACAGCAACCTTCAGGTTATCATTTAATCATGTCTTCCTGTGAACTTTGCTTTAGTTTCTTTAAATCAGAGTATCTGTAGTCTGGCCTGTCTTCTGTGTGACACATTTTTTTTTTAACAAGAATTTTTCTCAGATCCTAACTGATATTTTATCATCTTTAATTTCTGTCAGTGCAAAGGTGGTGTCAGAGCCAGAGGTGGCTCTAAGCCTAGAAGATGCATGTGTTGTAAGGATCAATACTTTTAAGTAATGATTGACACTACTTATATCAGCTCCTCAAGCCCCTGTGGCCCACGTAGGTGTCTAGACAGTAGCCAAAACACAATACATAAATCTGTGAGAGAATGAGAAAACAGATGATTTCTCGAGAAAGTGTTTAATTATTTACGGCGTTTCGTGTTTATTTGCGTAGGACGCAGTGGCGTGAAACAAGCAGCACTCACAGCAGAGGCTAAAAGTAAGTCTATGGTACAAATAATTTATATTCCCTCTCGCATTCTGCGTTTGTTGGATGATGTGTTTCACTCTGGTGAGAGAAATAAATTTATAAGAACACGTATAATGCTGTTTCTATGTGAAAATAACTGCCCCCTTTCAGCATAATCCCCATTTCACAGCCTGCATTAACAGCCATATACATCAGCTACACTCTCCAGGCCCCAAATCAGAAATAAAATGAGGAGGAAAGGTTGCGGCAGCTTATAACTTCATATACATTTTTATCTTAATGGTGATTGTAAAGAATGAATACAAGGTTTTATTATGCGTCTAAGCTCCTGTAAGAGGGTTTGAACTTCACCTGTGGATAGAGTGGGAATCAAAGCCATGAGCGTAATGCTGAAAGAATTACCTCCGCCTTTAATGGACTGCTGCTCAGGTGTCCTCCTTCCATTACGCTGCACCATCTCCTGATGGTAATTTTAAAGCCTCAGGCACAAGGAATGGGCTCCAAAACCACTGGTGTAAGTGATTATGTTAATAATTGATGTAAATAGATGTCAGCATCGGGGGTCTGAAAGCAGCAGCTTATCAAGCCACAGCTGGGATCTCACTTCATTCCCTGGTTCTTTCCTGTAGCCTTTTTGCACCGTATGCTTTGTCACATTTCTGACCTTTGCGCTTTTGCTCTGTTTGCGATAAAGGGTCTGCTGCAGCAAACCAAAGTGATATGCCTTAAAAAATAGAGTGGGTTATATGACCTTATAGAGGCAGCGGAGTTAATTTTGCAGGTGACGAGGCCTTCTTGGCTGTCCCTCTTTGGTTATTTGATATTAGGCCCATTCACCTGAGAAGCTTCTGCTTGGGTTGATCGACAGCATAGACAGACTAATTACTTGAACCCCGTGGCCTGTATCAGTGGCAGCTGTCGCTGGCTTCAAGCAGCCCAGTGACTCGCGACCATCGCCGTTGCCTGTCGCTACTGGGATAGGCATCAACCCCCCTCCCATGACCGGAATCTCCCAGGTAGCACATCATCGTCCTCCCTTGTGTTCCATTTTGGGAATTAAATGGCACAGATAATGCTTGTTATGGTTTTATCTTTTTGTCTGTCCCGTCCGTGGGTCACATGTGCAGTTTAATGATTATTCGACCACCCATTATCTGTAATTCCTTGTCCGATGGGATGTAAGGCTGAAGGGCAGCCACACACACTCATTTGCACACACTTGCACGGAGCAGGTGATAAAGAGTTGCCAGTTACCCTATGACACTTGTCTTTCGACTATGGGAGAAAACCAGAGCATTTGGAGGAAATCCAGAAGGACACAATGCACCACACAGTCTGAACCATATTGAAAACACGTTTGAATCCACAGTACAGTAGCTGCAAGGCATCAGTGCTACCCACTGTGCCACCCGCTGTGCCACTGTGCTGCCCAGTTTCATCACTACCGATTTAATTTCTGTGTTGCTTCTTTATCCAGATTTAACCAGAACATAACCCTCCAGTGTATTGAGTATTTTAGAACAGGTCCTCCAAACTTGCTACTTAGGGGTTGGTACATATACGAGACATTTTACCTGTCGCCTGATTTACATTTAAATTGTTACTCACAGAAGTTAATGTGAGTAAACACCAACATACCAGAGGACCTTTGGGAGCTGTAGAATGCACTTTGTTTTGAAAAGGCATTCGAGTTGTTGAAAAGGAACCTGCAGTTTTATATTTTATCCATTTATACAGCTTGATGTTTTACTCAATTTGATTCAGGCTGTGAAAATGGTTTCAAGGGTACAACTTAGTCATGAGTTCAGTTTCCTTAGTGTCCTGTCAGGTGCCAACACACCTCTGTGATAACAACAGCGATGACTTTTATTACAGCTTGTGCTGTTATAGTTTTTAAACTTGTATAAATTTATAATCTTTTCAGTTGAACGCTCTCTTGTATCACATACATAACTGAGTGTGGAGGAGCTGGGCTTGCAGAATACATTTGATCTAAGCTTCGACCACTGAGAGTTACGATAAAATATACATACATCTTCATCTCAAGGCCTGGGCTGAGTCTCCATCGTGGGGAAGGACTTTCTTACGCAGACTATTTTCAAATTCTTGCCTTTCGTACACAAGCCACTTTGTCCAGGCTCCACGTTTAAATGAACACAAAATGAAACATCCGTATCGGAGTCTAGAATAGCTTGTGGGGTCACCTGTGATTGTGTTATGAACGAAACGCTCTGATTTTTAATTGTGCAGCATTTCTATGTCAGCATGAACTTCATTTGATGCATGTTTGTTGGTATTTCTTTCAGCACGGATCTTATTGTAGGAATTTTTTTAAAAATGAGTCATTTGGTTTTTTGACTGGTCAAAATTGGCTTTTAAGCTGCTACTCAATGTAATAGCTGGCCCCAGAAAGCATGCAAGGGCTGAAGCACAGAATGAGTGCGACTGCAGGAAGGTCATTTCTTTTACGGAGGTTTAAATACTCACGGTTTTGTGTTGAGTAAAGTACATCTGGCATTTTTTTTAATACTCATTCAAGTGATGAATGCAGGCTTGACTCCGAGAGAATGCAAGGACACCTCAGTCCAAGGCTGCCATACAAGATCAATATATTTGTCACCCTCCGGTTCATTTGAAATTTCAAAAAAACACACTGACAATTCAGTAAACCTTCTTCCGCTCCACCTTTTCCACAGTGAGGGAAGCTATGAAATGGGATAATCTTGTCAAGTGTTTCGTCATCTTCCTTTGGGTACAGAGAACAACCGAGAGCTGAGCATTGTATTGATTTCTCAACTCTATGTTTTTTCTGGTATTAGTCATGGAATTGCATTATTGTTAAAAGTCCTTCATACTCAGGCTGCTTTACAAATGCCCACAAGTTTGAATAGTGTCAAGAAGGACTCAGGGACATGCATTTGTTGGGGTTGAGACAGGATTCTGTGAAAAGCTGAAGAATTAGAGATGTTCAAATGTGGTGCAGTTGCTCTCTCTTGTGGAGAGAAAATGACTTGCGGGTGTGAAGCAAAACTGCAAACCACCACTCACCCACCATCCATGACCATGTGTGGACACAGCAGCTTGGCTGGTTAGTCCCCATCCTGCTATTATTATATATTAATCTAGATGATATTTTCTCTAGAGCGGCTTACAACGTTTATGTAACGTACAGTGATTTATCCCTTTATACAGCTGGGTAATTTTTACTGTATCGTTTCAGGGTGTGTACCTTGACGTTATGGCAGGAGCAGGCACTCAAACCCCAGGTCCTTTGAGCAGAACACAGCATTTCCAACTACTCTGCCTCTATTTGTGTATCGATTCTTGTGTTTTTAGTAACAAGATGGAAATCACAGTGATGCGGTAGGCATGGGCAACAAGACAGGCTTCACCTTCAGTGGGTACTAGTCGACTGCAAGGCACAAACATACGCCAGCTGAAGGCACAGTGGAGTTGGCGGCATTTTACCTGGACAGCGTGTCACTGGGGAGTGGTGGAAAGTCAAAAGGGAGCGCGGGTAGACCAGCAGACCTGCCTTCTGCGTTACACGGTGGACATAGAAGTATCTCCCTCCTGGGATATTTGAAAGTCAGTTAAAGCTGTTGCTCAGTGATTTTGACAAATGCCTCGTTTTATGAGCTGTTGTTATTGTTAACCTTTATTTAACTGACACGATTGTCCAAGGCAACATACAATGTAAGATAATCCACTGTGCAATGATTTAGCCATGTATACAGCAGGGTGTTCAGTATCAATTCAACATAAGTGCCCTAATGTTACTACAGCATCAGTGGAGTTTGAAGTGACAACTTTACAATTTCTAAAAAAAAAAAAAAAAAAAAAAAAAAAAAAANGGAGTTTGAAGTGACAACTTTACAATTTCTAAAAAAAAAAAAAAAAAAAAAGTCCTGAAAATGAAACCGCCTTTTGCCAACTGAGAAACGCTTATGCACTAGTACAGCTGTTTAATTATACAACAATATATAAATGCAGTTGTTCATAGCGGTCCTGTTATGGACAAATATCCAGGCCGGGATGTAGCCTTACGCCCTGTCCTTCCAGGATAGGTTCCCGACCACAGCAATTCTGACTTGGACAAGCAGTTAGTGAGTAAGCAGTAAACATTTGTGAGCCAAACTGTCACAGCGTCTCCACCAGCGCTGGGCATGCAGGAATTAAAATACAAGCTAGAAATAATATTTTTGTTACAAAGGTTACTAAATATCATTGGCATGCATTAAAATAACTTTTATTTTACTATTTAAATTTAGACGACATGTCTTGCACCTTGGAATAGATTTTAAGGGTAATTCTACACCCTCTCAGGTTGAATTTGTGATTTCGCGGAACGAATTAACCCCGTTATGCGGGGTAGGATCTGAATTTGCGTTTCTCGCCAGTGCGTGTCGTTCTCTTCTCTGCCGTATGATGTCGCTGTCAACGTGTCTGCGATCGGTCCAGGATTGCTGGTCCTTCCGTAATGCCTGTAGTACAATCTCGAAAGAAACTTACCAAAAGTAAAAATAAAGTTAAAACACACGAACGGATAATCGGCGTTATATTTAATTTGTGTAAGATTGTCGTTCATTTTTATACTGATGTTTTTTTTGGGTCAGGCGGCCGCCTGGGCAGCTTTCGTCGCTGTGTTTTATGTAACGTCCGCCGCGGGACCTCCGATCCCAGACCGCCGCCGGATACTCATATAAAAGGTTAGGAGAGCCCAGGGCGCAGTCAGATCGCAACACTCTGTATCGCTGTGTGTGTGAGAGATCGAGAGGGGGGAAGATAAAGAAAGTGTGAAATCGAGAGGGGCTCGACATGCCGCCGCCCGGCTCATCCCGCAGACTGGAGTTGCAGGCGCAAATCAAGCAGCTCATCGACGCCGGTGGCGTCGTAGTTTTCAGCAAAAGCTACTGCCCGTACTGCGTTCAGGTGGGTCTCCCCCCCCCCACACCCACCCACACACACACACTACCTCACTACTCCGCTCACTGTAATGTACCGTCACTTTACAGCATTACTAGTACTGTACCGACAGCCAAGTGCTCTCTGTTGATAGGAAAGGACTGCCGACTTAGTTACTAGGTAGAGTATAGTATTACTAGGTAAAGTACTATCTACTAATGGCAAAATACTTTCCACTTACAGCATTACTAGCTGAATTCTTGTATACTTACACTATTACTAGGTAATCGAAGTCATGTGTTAGGTAAAGTGCTGTCTACTTACTGCATTATTAGCATATGTGCTAACTTACACTAACTTGAGTCCTGCTAAAGTTTCCAACTAGCTGCAGTGTTGCTGGAATAACTTTGATGGGTGGTTTTTGACTGTTTGACAGGCATTCCCATGAGACTGTATTTCGAGATCATAATTTAATGCCTGCAGGGGTTAGTTTAGAACCCCACCTGAAAAATTGTGGAGTTTCACATTCAATATTAACTAGTATTTGGTTTTCACCTTTCACTGAGTTTACTCTCACTGCTAGATGTACTTTACTCAACTACCTACTCTCTTTCACCTTTTTATATTGCAGAGTAATGTAACAGACTGAGCGTCTTTCATTTTACTGGGTTTGGTTGTGAGTTTAGCAGGATGGTACAGCTCAGTGGAGGCCTGGTTAAAGAGCAGTGAGAGGAGATTCTATGGTGACATTCCTGACTCATGAGTTGTGTGTCTGTGTTTTGTGCAGAACACACACCCTGAGCTTACTGTACTATTTACCGTATATCAGGTGTGTAATGTTGGTCACCCCACATAAAAGATGAACTGCACACATTTATAGTAAACATAGTGTGCTGGAACACAGTAAACCTCTCCTGGTACCTCAGGGTTCTGGTCCTAGACCATTTCCCAAGGCAAGGTGCTGAATTTGATTCACCTTAAAGAACTTTATTGGTTCACTGAAAATATCTCAGCGCAGTTGACTGCATCTGTTTGAGGAGCTGAAAACTATCCCTTTATATTGATGCTGAGTATTCATATTTACATTTGTTACTGTCTATAATTGCTTGGGCTGTTAAATTGTATTACATCAAGCATATAATTGTTCGCATATCCATTCAGTTATTAAAATGAAATAATCTAACCTGAACTGATGTCCATCCAGGGGGGTATAATGCAAGTGTACACCTTTTCCCCTGCTGTGTTTATAGTGGAAAGGACATTTTACATGTTAGAAACTGAGTGTAATTTATCTGAACTGTTTCTCCATGTTGGGGTTATGGTTAAAAAAGACCGTTAACTATGTCCAGTCTGCAGGTCATGTTTAAAGGGATTTTTTCACTTGCTGAAGAAGCCTTATGTGCACGTTCCTTTCTGTCACCTGTATTCACATGTCTCAAACTGCCATTAACAGGCTAGAAGATGTGGATTTTCACTAGTTTAGTGTTGTGTATGTTTGTAGAAAAAACACTAAGATGGGGACATTGATGAGATGGGTGAATATTAATCACTACTTCACATACTTCTAGAAGCTTTCCACAATCATAAAAGAAGGATAGTGTCTGCATGCTACAAAGTTAGTTAAGTATTAGAAGGTTTTAATGGCTGTATAAATTGCACACTTTGTCTTATTGTTTCCCAGGTAAAGGACCTGTTCAAACAACTAAATGTGAAGTCCAATGTGTTGGAGCTGGACCTCATGGGTAAGTCTGTGGTCAGATGAGTGTTTGATGCTTTGATAACTGAGCAACCTTTTCTACAGAATAATATTTTCTAACAGAAATGATTAGAAGGGGTATTCTAAATGTGTGCATACAGTGTTACTGGCACAATAATAATAATAATAATAATGCTATTGTCACTGTACTGTCTGCAGTGGTCTAAGCAAAGTGCGTAAAGGCCAGAAAGCATTTCACGTTTTGCTGTGTCATTTTCCATTTCCGCCAAAGCAGCAGTATTTTCTGGATCAGTGAAGGGTTGGTGAAACACTAAGCTAGGAGAATGCTAGGAAGGGGAAAAGGTGATTCTTTCAGATGTATATTGGAATTTGCAGCTTGCTTTTGTCTGTCCTAGAGCTGTGAAGCGCAGGTGTTTGTATAATATGCAAAAGCGATGCATTGTTAAAATGAGCGGTCTACCTCATGTTCAAACACTCTCTGCCTCTCCAAGCTCATTACACATCTTTGATGATACCGTGTTGCTTCACAGCATGCTTCATGCCCTTCTGCCGTGAGCAGTGCTCTTTGTCCAAACCCTGAAGTAGCAAGTAGCATAAGTATACATAGCACAACTACAGTGTTGATACTGGTCACTGTTTTGTGACCTCGTCTTCAGTGAGTCAAGATTTATGATATTGCTGATCTTTAGAAATATCAGATTCCTTTTTTACATTTGAACTGGTTTTGCCCTTTCTGGCCCTCAAACAGACGTTAAGCGCACTACTTTGAATTTGTAGCAATAATTAAATCGGGAGACAGTACCGGTATCACGGTTGTCCTACAGTTCCTTGGCTGTGCTTTCAGGATGGGCTCTAGCCCTTTGTGGCCCTGCACTGGACCAGCAGTTGTCCATAATTTATGTATGGGAAAAACAATGTGGAACTGATTTGGGTTTGAATTGTACATCTTTAACAATGTAAAGATTGCATTTACATGGAGCATTAAAATATACTCCTGAAAGTAAAAAGCTGTTCGTGTTTTAAAAAAAGTGCTGAAAAGACTTTTTTTTTTAAAAAAATCTGAAAGTGCTGAATAGCTAAGTTCACACAGGATGTTTCTATAATCAGGTTATTTTGATCTCGGCCAGAAGTGCACAGAAATGCTGTTCAGTTTTAACATTCAAGAAACTAAAGTTGATAAAGATTGAATTTTTGATCTCAAAAAGTTGGGGTTGGTTTTATTAATGCTCGTGTTCTCTCATCAGATGATGGCCCAGAATACCAGGAATTGCTGCTTGAGATGACTGGTCAGGGGACCGTTCCAAATGTCTTTGTCAACAAGACACATGTCGGAGGCTGTGATAAAACAATGCAGGTAAAACCAACTTTAAATCTCTACAGATTCTTACCATCAGTTCTCTTGCAAAATGCTGAGAACCCCCCCCCCCCCCCCCCCC